>AWOL01S0008702.1:205885-228784 GCA_000715115.1 Nicotiana otophora
CCCCCCCCGGACAATAATCATTGATCATATTTTTTAATACACGTAATGGAAAAAAAGAAAAAAGATTATGAATAGATTCCTTAATTTCAAAAAAACAAAAAGAGGAAAAACGCTCCTTGTTTTCTGCAATGATTATTATCCAGGGGCACTGCATATGGTCGCGCGTCCTGTAACGCGCTTCTTTTCCTATATATATCATCGAATCAAGCGGCTCTTCTTCACAATATTCTTCTTCTATCTTCACACAATATTCTTCTTGTACGTGCAGGTAAGTCAATTGAAAGTTAATCAGATCAATGGCGGATCCGCTGATCCTCACATTTTCTGCAGCGATAATAGTTATGTTCATTGCCTTGCTACAACTTAAATGTCAAGGCGGCCAGCAAAATCTGTTTCAAGAGCATTACATCATAGTCCAAATAGCTGTAGGCGCTTTGGTGATGCTATGGTGCCTCTTTGGAATCAAAGTGAAATGTCTTGGGGTATATCAAGCATATGCGCATTATCTTCCATTTGATTAAGAATATTGCGCTTTCTTTCAATTGCAAGCATTGGCTCGTTGATGTTGCCGGAGTCTCTTATGCCGCTTGTGTTTTTCCTCTACCTGATTCCTTCTGTGAAGATCCTCTATTGGGTTTTCAACAAATTGGAAGATGCATTTGAGGACAGGCGGTTTTGGGCAGAAAGGGTAGATCCAATTCTGTGCTACCTGGGAAGAAAGAAGAAAAAGGCATTTCGTCGACTAGGCTTGGATCCATTACTTCTTTTATACAAGAGCTAGCTAATTTACTGTCCTCCCTTTTTTTATTACAATTTCTATATTTTAGATATATATAAGAGATTAAAAGTAAAGGCACATGCACTTTTCCTGAGTTTTCATGATGTTTTTGTTTAAAAGAAATGATATGATGCTTGATTGAATGGAGTAATATCTATGGTTTCTTTCTCTTATTGAATTGTTCAATAATTGGCTAATTAATTACGTTTTTCTCTTTAGTTAAAATCTTGTCCTTCACAAAAATAGCACTACTTGTATATAGTGAACAAGTATTAACGAGTATAAGAAAATTGTGGCAGAAGTGGAGACCACCGACTACATATTAAAGTAGGTACCATAGTATATGATTGTCTGGATAGATGTGTCCCAACAACATGGATTGTAGTGTACTTGTCATTTTAGTTGATTATTTGTAGATTTAAGTTAAATACACTGAGAATATATTAAAACAATGAGTATTAATGTTGTGTTTGGAGCTTTATTCTTTTTATAATAGTATAAATAGATAGATAGATTCGTTACCAATAGAAGAATATAGTGAGTAAACGTGGAAGGATATGATTAAAGAGATTATGTTATGAATGCGGCACTGTAACGACCCGACTTGTCGTTTTATAAATTAACGCTCAGTTCAGTGACTTAAGGTCTCGAGCAACTTCGTAATATGTTTTATGACCCGCCGGTGTGATCAAGTTTGATTTTCGGAATATTCGGAAATAAATTGAAAGAACAATTCTTATTTAGAAGCTTAAATGGAAAGAGTTGACCGGAGAGTTGACTTTCCAGCAAATGACCCCGAAATGGAATTTTGATGATGTCAATAGTTTCGTATGGTGATTTCGTACTTGGGCGTATGTCCGGATTTGGATTTGGAAGTCCGTAGGACAATTCGACGCATTTTGGCAAAAGTTGAAAAATAGAAGATTTTTGAAAAGTTCGACCAAAGGTTGAATGTTTTATTACGATGTCGGATTTCGATTCCGGAAATTGGAACAGCTCCATTACGTCATTTATGACTTGTGTACAAAATTTGAAGTCATTCTGGATTTATTTGATACGTTTCGGCACAAAATATAGAAGTTGGAAGATTTGAAAACTCATAATTCGATTTGATGCGCGATTTGTAATTTCGGCGTTGTTTGGCATGGTTTGAAGCCTTGACTAAGTTCGTATTGTATTTATGGACATGTTGTTATAGTTGGTTGAGGTTCCGGTGGCCTCGGGTGGATTTCAGAAGGTTAACGGAGAAATCGTGCAACGCACCCGCAAAAACTATGCCACGGAAACCGTATTCATAATAATTTATTAATCGCGCCTACAGTAAACTACAAATGTTTGGTTGTTTTCCTAAGGTTTAAGATTGTGTGTGAAGGTGTTGTAATTATGGAACTTCATGTTGGAAGAAGACTGTTGATTTTAATTATTTGGATTAACCAGTTATTCAACAGTAAAACCAGTAACAACTCAATTAACTACTAATGTTCCACTCTTGGGATCATTTTGATTAACACCAACATTGCAAAGGGATCGAGGATTAAGAAGCAAGGGAAAGCGCATTTAATAAAGCATGCAGACGACATTAACGAGCACAAAATTACAATCCTTCATTTAATATTGCCTTTGGCTCATCTCTACTCGTGGCTTATTCCTGACTAATAAAACAAACAATGAACTTTTCCCAAAACCCAATTCCTATTATTTTGTTCTTATCACTTATGTCTCAAACAAATTAATTTTCATTTACACTTCAATAACTGAAAATTCGCTGTCAATCTTAACAAATGCGGACACTGTTCTGCTGGTTGTATAAGGTACAAAGTTAAACCAAACCAACAGGAGGTTATCACAATATGTCTAATACTTCAGTAAAAAGAAATCTAAAAGGAAGTGGAAACAGAGCCAGTTACGTAACTCGGGTGAAAGAAATCAAC
The DNA here is from genome assembly GCA_000715115.1 of Nicotiana otophora. NCBI lineage: Eukaryota > Viridiplantae > Streptophyta > Magnoliopsida > Solanales > Solanaceae > Nicotiana > Nicotiana otophora. The sequence continues at coordinate 208,595 of AWOL01S0008702.1, forward strand.
TGACAAGCAAAATAAGCTTAGTAAACCAATTTTGTGTAAGGATGAACACTCCTTTTTCTTTGATTTCGCCCATCCTGGTGTCATTTAAACCAGATCCAACCTCCAACTACTTAGTGAAATCGCCTACATGACTTAAAGAGGCAAAATACAGAACACATATTTGTAAAATCCATTTGCAGCTCATGAATTCGACTATTAACAAGGAGAATAACATATTGGAATTACGTTAAGCACACCAATTTCAGATGACAATATGTGCTTTATTTCTTGGAGCAGGAGCAAGGTATAGCTGTCCTCAGCAAAGCAATTGCGGCTTGCACCCAGGAAATAGAACGTCATAAAGGAAAACTTACAGTCAAGGAGGCCCCTCGAGCGGTGAGAGATTTTTGTTCATTAAAACTGTTTTATATTCCAATTATAGTCATGCATTTTCTTCTTCCTAACTCTGAGAGACCTTTACTTTGACATTGGGATAATTGACACGTCAAGATATGGATCAAGCTTAGATTTAGATTTGCAAGATTTAGCACAAACAAACAATAATTAATAAAGCTTGTAAATCTCTTGATAGTTAAATTTGATGCTGGGGAAGACCTGAGACCTCTCTTTTCCCCCTTGATAAGTAAAGCTGACACTTCAGGGGGTCTGTTATTAGGAGCTCAACAGATATAGCGCTCCGATTACTTTTTTGAACTATTTTCCTGTTGAATCAAGTTAGATCTTAAGATTTGGATTAAAAAACTCGGTTGATGCTCCTCGGGAGTATTTGATTGACTAGAATTGAGCACCGAGATTAACTGTACAATTGTATAGTTCCGACATATAAAAATAACCCTACAATTGTATAGTTTCGTCACTACATTTCTTTGTTTTTGTCTCGTGACAAATATTTCTCGTCTTGAGGCTCTGATGCGATAAAAATCTTTTCAGGTGAGTGAACGGGAAGATAAATTACTTGCTGAACAAATGGCTAAACTTGGAAGTGAAAACGAGGAGAGAAGTGGTGATGAAGATAGTGAAGAGGAAGAAGATACAGGAATGGGAGAAATTAATCTTGAAAAGTCAGGAACTGGAATAACAGATTGAAACTGAAGCTTGTTGTGGACTTGAACAACACTCCGCATTTTCGTACCTAACTGTCTACTCTTTTCTCTGTCCTTTGTTAAGCCCTTTGCTTATTTTTGGCGTTTCTCTTTTTAAGTATTTGAGATGGTATACAAAATCAACCTTGATGTTAAGTCCTTACGGCTATTGGTAAAATACAAATTTAGCTATGCATAATGCATTGAGCAATGATATGGGTTTACTGTCACTTCAGAAGTGCAAATGACAACGCCGCTGGGCAAAGCTACAAAGGGGATTGTTGATGGCAGAATGTCCGCGAAGCATGTTAAAATAATATATTTGACCTATCAAAAGTACGTGTCTGAGCTAAGTGCGTGACAACGTCAACAAGCTAGCCGGCCATCAACTACTTTTTGAAATCATATTGATCTTTTGTAAATAGACAGATGCCTCTGCCCTAGTCCTTCCTTGCTGTTGAGCCACCTCTCTTACCTATTCTTTTTTTTATATTTTATTTTAATTATGCTCTTGGAATTCTTTTTCACCAAACAGTAGATGGAGGGCTCATATTTTAGTGGGTTATGGATTATAATGTAAATATGGAAACATATAGAGTAAGAGTAGTAGGATATTTAGCATTTCAGTCATAATCTCAACTACTATGTAAACAGTTGTCTGATTCGACTGTAAGCAGTCAATTCTCCGTTTAAGATTCTTAGTTACAATATTCCACTTGCATGAATAAAAATTCATGGGACTCGGTGACAAATGGTAGTCCAAAAATCCATGTGCTTATTAAAACCTTAGTTTGCTATTCACAGCAAAAATTGCACTCTGACTAGGACTTTGTTAATGAAAAACTCGGATATTAAGAATTAAAAAAACTAAATAAAGGAGGGTAAGCTCAAACCCAAAGTTATCAATTTATGCTGACAGTGATTCAAATCACAGATCATTCCCGCACGCTACTAAGATCGATCTTGCTCTATGTACCAATTAAAGCAAGCATTTTAACATCAAATTGCAACTACATAGTTAACAAATAAGATCACTCGACAAACACTGAAGTGAACGCATAGATACAGATTTCATAGCACGAGAACATTCAGAAATAGTAGTTATTTTTATTTTTTTTAAACTGAGAATCATACCTCGGTAGCCAAATACAAGTCGAAATCAGCAAAATGAAAGCTGAAGTGGAAGAGTGAAGCTCAACGTGCTCAAGCAGAATACTCAACAGCAGCAGCAGCAATGATTTGAGACCAAATTGATCTCCCAAAACCCAGAAAGTAGAAGGCAATCCACACCAGTAGTAATACCTTCGGAATCCCTTTTAAAATCCCAATTTTCTCTGTTTTTTGGAACTTCTATCCTCTCCGATCTCAACTAGAGGTTTGAATTTTAAAAAAAAAGCTCTTGCTTCCGTTTTTTTGTTTTGAATTTATCAAACTTTCAGATGCCTCCCTCCGTGTATCCATGAGTATGTGCGTGGGTGTATAATGAGAGAGAGATGAGCGAGAGGAGTGTGTGTGTGATCAGATGAGAGAGTGAGAGATGAGTGAGATCAGAGATTGGGAGTTTTTGAAGGCTGGGGTCCGTCCGTTCTCTTCTTCTGCTGAGAATGAAAGGGGGGATTATTTTAGTGAGGGTTTTAGGTGGGTGGGCTTAGGCTGGCGGACGGGTTTGGGGCGTGGGTGTGTGGAGATTGGGCCTGAAAATTGCAGCCCCTTTTTTCTTTCTTCTATTTCCTTTCTTTTCCAAATTTAGCCACCTTAATTGAACTCCTAATTACTCCTATTTTGGATTACTAAGCCACTAAAATTATGAATCAATTTAAGCTAATTAATTTAAACATGCAAAGAGAATGACTAATGTATTATTATTTTTTGTGATTTTATTGTTTTAAAAATGCAACTAGAAATGCAATTAGATCTAAAATGCAAAGAGTAAAAATATAACATATTTTTCGTTATTTCATGATTTGAAATGCAACTAAGTATTCAAAAAAATGCAAATAAATGCCAATCCAAATAAAAATAAAAATAAAAATAATTCCGAAAATTTCATAAAGGCAACTAAAGCTATTTTTGAGTATTTTTAGGAGTATTTTAGGTATAGGGCAAGAATTACGTGCTCACAACTGCAGAAAATGTAAGGATCACCGGATCCGCCATTGATCTGATGAGATTTCAATTGACTTACCTGCATGTACAAGACAAAAATATTTAGCACTTAGGAAACTAGATCGACGAGTATAATTAAGAAGAAGAAGTAAACAGAAGAATATTATGTGAAGACAGAAGAAAAATATTGTGAAAAAGAAACATTTTTCCTTCTTTTTTTTTTAAATTAAGGAATCTATTCATAATCATTTTTCATTTTTTCCATTACGTGTTGACTCAAAGAGTTTACGATTAAAAAATCTGATCAATGCAGTTATTTTTTTTTGTTACTCTATGAAGATTAGTCGTCAATATATTTGCAAAAATTGTACATATATGTATTTGAATTTTTTTTTTGCGAGTAGAGGGTGCCTAAAAGGTGGAGGCCCGACCCGTTGATATAATTGCTATGATTTGGCTGAGGCCGAAACACCAAATAATGTCGTTACAAGTATGAATCAATTTACAATAAAAGGAGAATTATTCTTATTTTGATTCTTTCATGCTCCTTATATGGTGGATTAGTGAAATTGTACTCCACTCATGTGTTTATCCCTGTTGGGAGATTTTATGGTATTAGCCCGTGTGTATCATTTTGCTTTGTACATTATTGTGGGCTATGAATCCAAAAGGTGCATTCTTATTACTCACTACAATGGGTTTTGATGTGATTTCGGGATAATTGATTGCAATTTTATGAATTATATGCCCTACCTATATGGGGGTTCATTATGTGTTGTGAAAATTCTTTACGAAATTTATTGAAAAGAAGAAAGAAGGGAAATTGAAAATTTCAGTTAGCACAATATGCAAAATACTTGTGATTCGGAGTTGAGGACGAGATCCTCGCATTTTTATATGGTGTGTAATAATTAAACTGGGCTATAAGCCACAGTGAAAATTATATAAGGACGAGGTCCTCGTAGTGAAATATTTATGAGTTTAAATTCTTCTTTTGTGAAGTTTAATTTGTGTTATAGTATTAATAAGGAGTCATGTCTGTTAGGCTTATTTGATAATTCTCTTATGTGTTATTGTGCATATTTATACATAATTGTGAGGAAAATATTGAGTTTTAGCCTACGAGGTGAGTGCTCAGGCGCCATAAATGTGACTCGCTAAGTCGGGTAAATAGTTATGAGGTCTTCATGCCTCATATTTTGTTATCAGTGTTGTGACACTTTGAAACAAGATTTTGGTTAATATGAGGTAAATTGATGATGCTGGAATTAATTATGAACAGCTTTTAAGACCAGAGATGTGGTGATGGGCATACATATGATGTGTTTCATGTCCTGATATCATTATGATAATGCAGTGCTTGTAATGTTGAGATTAGTGTTATTGATATATAAATTGCGGTTCTTTGTTGGGTTGTGGATATGTTGTTAGGAGTTGTTTTTGTGTTACTCGGACAGGTGGATAGGCCCAATTATAGGGGAGACTCTGCCGAAATTTCTGAAATATTTAGGAGTTAGTAAAATTTGGGGGATTGAGACGTGCGAAAGAAGAGATAAGTTATGTTATGTGTTTAAGGGCGGACTCTACTTCTCATTCAAGGGTGTATGATCCTAAGTGGGGCAGAATTTAACACCCCGAAAAAATTTAGAAGTACTTCAACACTATCAAAAAAGTTGATGTGTGCGTAGGAACGATTTGCTATAGCCAGTTGAGACTAATACGGTGCGTTGATGTGAAAATCAGGCCTTTTGAAAATATTTGGAGTGTAAGAAATCGGTTTTAAAATTTATAAGTATGGATAAAAGAAATAATTTCAACTGAGATGGGGTGTTGTCGGACACATATTAAATTGCGTAACGTAGAATCACCCACAAGTATGTGTGTAAGAATACACTCAGTAATTTAATGTCCTCAGAAAGATTCTTGGCTAGTTCGAGGATGAACGTATGTTTAAGAGGTGGAGAATGTAACGACCCGACTTGTCATTTTAAGAATTAACACCCCGTTTAGTGACTTAAGGTCTCGATCAGCTTCGTAATATATTTTATGACCCGCAGGTGTGATCGAGTTTTATTTTTGAAAGATTCGGAAATAAATTGAAAGAACAATTCTTATTTAGAAGCTTAAATGGAAAGAGCTGACCGGAGAGTTGACTTTTGAGCAAACGACCCCAAAATGGAATTTTGATGATATCAATAGCTTCGGATGGTGATTTTGGACATCGACTCCGGATATGGATTTGGAAGTCCGTAGGACAATTCGACGCATTTTGGAGAAAGTTGAAAAATAGAAGATTTTCGGAAAGTTCGACCGAAGGTTGAATTTTTTATAACGAGGTCGGATTTTGATTCTAGAAATTGTAACAGATCCATTACGTCATTTATGACTTGTGTACAAAATTTAAAATCATTTCGGATTGAGTTGATACGTTTCGGCGCAAAATATAGAAGTTGGGAGATTTGAAAACTCATAATTTGATTTGATTCGCGATTCGTAATTTCGGCACTGTTTGACGTGGTTTGAAGCCTAGACTAAGTTTGTATTGTATTTTGGGACATGTTGGTATATTTAGTTAAGGTCCCGAGGGCCTCGGGTGGATTTCAAAAGGTTAACATAGCAATTTGGACTAGAAGGAAGCTGCTGGAAAATGGCAGCAGCTGTTGGAATCGGACCTGCGGCATTATGGGCGCAAGTGAGACCTCGCAGAAGCAAGGATTTCGTCACAGAAGTAACTGAAGGGGGATCTGAGAAGGGCCATAGAAGCGGCAACTTGTGCGCAAAAGCGCAAGCGCAGAAGCTCTGCGCAAGGCCAACCGCAGAAGCGACCATATGCGCAGAAGTGTGCGATGGCCTCGCACCTGCGATCGTGCAGAAGCAGAAATTCTTCTGCAAGTGCGAGAGGGCAGTGGATAGTGGACGTCACATAAGTGATAATTTTCTCTCAAAAACGAGCTCACAGGTGCGACAAATTGTCCGCATGCGCTAAACTGGGAAGAAACATAAGGATTGGACTTGGTAATCTTTCCATTCTCGTTATGAATTTTTGGAGCTCAGATTTAGGCGATTCTGGAGGGACTTTTTACAGGCTTGGTTGGAGTAAGTGTTCTTTATCCTAAATTAATTATATTTCATGAATATATAGTTATATTCATCATTTATTTCGGATATAAATGGAAGAAATCAAGATTTTTATAAAACTTTTCAAAAAGGGAAATTCAAGATTTGGAGGATGATTTGTTATTGGAATTCGATAAAATTGGTATGGTTGAACTCGTATCAGAATGGGTGTTCGAATTTAGTAAACATTCGGTCGGGGTTCCGAGAAGTGGCCCCCGCGTTGACATTTATTGACTTTTTTAGAATAAATTTTTAAGTCGAAGTTATATTATCCAGAATTATTTTCGATGCATTTTAATGAAGTTATACAATTAATTTGGATAGATTTGAGCGGTCCGGGGGTCAATTTGAGCAAGAAGGCGATTTTGGAATATCGGCATAACTTCAAAAAGGTAAGTAACTTGCCTAACCTTGAGTGGGGGAATTACCCCTTAGGCATCGAATCTTATGTGCTATTTGTGAAATATGAAAAGCCGTGTACGCAAGGTGACAAGTACGTACTCGGGATTATATGTGCAAAATATATTGGGTTAAGGTCTTAGGCATATTGTGTAATAAATTTGATAATTATTGGCATTTATTAAATCATCTATTTTTTCATGCATCAATTCGCGTTTGTTGAATTTATTTTTATATGACAATTTGATGTGATTATTACTTGTATATTTATGTGGATTTCGTGAATTGATGATTTGATATTTCTTGGAAAATAATTTCATATGGATTTTTGTCACGGCCCAAAATCTCACTCGTTGTGATGACGCCTATCTTAATACTAGGCCAGCCGGCAATCTCAATAAACCACATATCTTTTAAATTTGAAAACATAATGATTAAATTCAACGGAAGAAATATCACAAGTACAAATATAAATACTCCCAAAACTCAGTGTCACTGAGTACATGAGCATCTAATATGAATACAAGTCTGGAAAATACGATCTATAATAGTCTGAGACCAAATACAGTAAACAAGGAGATAGGGAAGGAGAGACAGGGTTTACGAAACACAGCAGCTACCTCGAATCTCCGAAAAACTTAATTGTGAGAAAGAATCAACACCCGCTATGACCGGAAATACCTGAATCTGCACACGAAGTGCAGGGTGTAGTATGAATACAACCAACTCAGTAAGTAACAATAATAAATAAAGAACTGAAGATAGTGACGAGCTACACAGTTATAGTTCATTTTTAGTAATTCCAGCAAACAATAGACATGCTTTCAAATCCGGCAGTTTAAGTCAAATCAATTTTATACAGTTCATGTAATCCGGATATAAAATCTTTCAGAGATTTCACAATAATGACAGATAGCAACTAAGTGCAACAATAAATGAAAAACAGGTACAGCCTCTCATGGCAACAGTCACTCAACTCATCACAACAGCTCAATCACTCGGCTCTCAGCCCTCAGTACTCACACTCAAAAGGTACATGCGCTCATTGGGGGTGTACAGACTCTGGAGGGGCTCCTACAACCCAAGTGCTTCCATGCAGCACGGATAACTCATGTGCTCCACGGACAACTCACGTGCTACAGTATCAATATCTGGATCCGCACGGACAACTCACATGCTATAGTATAATATATGGATCCGCACGGACAACTCACATGCTATAGTATAATATATGGATCCGCACGGACAACTCACGTGCTGCACGGGCAACTCGCAGGCTATAGTATAATATCTGGATCCGCACGGACAACTCACGTGCTATAGTATAATATCTGGATCCGCACGGACAACTCACGTGCTATAGTATAATATCTGGATCCGCATGGACAACTCACATGTTGCACGAACAACTCACGTGCTATAGTATAATATCTCACAATCAGGCACTCGATCTCACTCAGTCATAAATCTCTTCAGTCTCTCGGGCTCTCACAAATCATGAAATCAGCCCAAACAACAATGATATGATCCATCAATAAAGAACAATAGAGACTGGGATAAAATAAACAAGTAAACTGTGACTGAGTACAAAACAACAATTAAGCAGATAGTTCAACATGTACACGACCTTTGTGGGTCCTAACAGTACCAACATATAGCCTAAACATGGCTTCTAACTTGATTTACAGTCAAATTTCTATAATGCATAGAGAGCATATAGCTAACAACAAGTTATTCAGCTTTATAGTTTTCACGGGATGGACCCAGTCACAATCCTCTCGGTGCACGCCCATACGCCCGTCACCTAGCATGTGCGTCACCTACAAAATAATCACATGACACAAAAATCCGGGGTTTCATACCCTCAGGACCAGATTTATAACTGTTACTTACCTCAAACCGTGTAATTCTTTATTCCCCTATGCCCTTTCCACGAGAATTAGTCTCTGAAAGCCTCGTATCCAGCCACAAATAATTTAATTCATTCAATAAAATTTATTGGAATTAATTCCATAAGAAAAAATTAATTTTTCATCAAAATCCGAAATTTAGCTCAAACATTGCCCGTGGGGCCCATGTCTCGGAACCCGATAAAAGTTACAAAATATGAACAACCATCCAACCACGAGCCCAACCATACAAATTTCACCAAATTCTGACATCAACACGACCCTCAAATCTTCAATTAAAGTCTTTGAAGATTGCTACCATTTTCAACCCAATTCACTGATTTAGGGATAACAACAGCAATGGATTCGGGTATTTTAACCAAAAATTAAGATAAGAACACTTATCCCGTTGTTTTCCTTGAAAATCTCCCAAAAAACGCATTTTCCCGAGCTCTAATTTGTCCCATTTTCAGATCTTAAACATTTTGTCCAGGTTCGCATTTGCGAATGAACAATACCTCCGATGAACAGTGTTCGCAATTGCGAAAATTGTTCGCAATTGCGAGTGACCAGTGTTTTCACAATTGCGACAAATGGTTCGCAATTGAAAGTGAACAGTGTTTTTGCAATTGCGACAAATGGTTCGCAGTTGCGAATGAACCGTACCTCAGCAGAAACCAGCAAACTCAAACTTCTCTGAAATGATCCTAAACCAACATGAAACTCATCCGGAACCTCCCGTACACAAACCATATATGAATTTCAATAATAAAACATACTATGAACCTACTCGCACACTCAAAACACTGAAAAGAGATCGTCTTGATCCGATATTGACCATGGCCAAACTCCCAAATTTATTAACTTTACTAGTCTCTCAACCAATGATCCAAAACTACAACCAAGCTCTCGGGAACCGTCAAATCATACCAACAAGTCCTAAAACATCATACGAACTTAGTCGACCGTAAAATAACCTCAAAATATGCTAAAACCACGAATCATACCCCGATTCAAGGCTAATGAACTTTGAAATTTCAAATTTCTACAAATGACGCCGGAACTTATAAAATCAAATCCGATTGGCCTCAAATTTTGCACACAAGTCATAAATGACATAAAGGACCTATTAAAATTTCCAGAATCGGATTACAACTCTGATATCAAAAAGTCAACCTCCTGGTCAAACTTTCCAAATTCAACTTTTGTCATTTCAAGCCTAATTCCACTACGAACCTCCAAATAATTTTCGGACACGCTCCTAAGTCCATAATCACCATACGGAGCTATTGGAATAATTAAAATTCAAATTTGAGGCCGTTTACCCATAAGTCAACATCCGGTCAACTTTTTCGACTTATGTTTTCAATTATGAGACTAAGTGTCTCAATTCATTTCAAAACCTGACCGGACCTGAACCAATTACCCCATCAAGTCATATATCAACTGTAAAGAATAAATTGAGCAGTAAATGGGGAGAACGGGGCTAAAATATTTAAAATGACCGTCCGGGTCATTATATTCTCCCTCACTTAAACATACGTTCATCCTCGAACGTGCGAAGAGTTGTTTCCAAGCCATCATATCAATATTCCATCTTACCAAGCACATACCCAGGGGTGATCCCACGCCACCCTATTCCATATAGGCCTTACAATACCACGTAATTGAAGTTCATTAATCGAACTTTAGCCCATAAACATTGGAATTCAATTTCCAACATTCAAAATTTATTTTCAAGACTTGAATCTCACATCTAGACACTTTATAAGTCTAAATAAACTGTATCAAGCCATAGCCATAACTCCAGATATAATCGCATAACATACTACACAACTCACATACTCGCAGCACCATCTCGATCACCGTAACTACTCAAAACTAACCACATACTATTATTAAACCCTATATCAAGCAAAACCTCATTCCAAAACCTTCGTACAATGCTGATAATGAAAGGAATATGCGGAATCTCATAAACCCTTATCAGATCAACAAGTCATGGAGCTTTCTCGCCCCAACTAGAATCATAATCACCTTCTAAAACGACTTTCAATATTATCCTCCCAATATACCGTAATAAAATCTGATAGTACCCATTCTAGGTCCAATGACCATATATTATTAAACACAACTATCCTAGTGACATGCCACACCAATACAACTCAAGCCACAACTGTGCAACCTTGTATCCAAAATGAAACTGTCTCAAAGAAGAGAATAGTTTTCGTAGGTTGAACCAGCACTACCACAACCGCAATGCTATGAGCTCATCAGGTATTGTAGAAATAAGACACACCAATCTAACAACATTAACCAGCTCTCCTAGAGTTCACATTAACATCACCCGAATGGATAACTCACGTACCAATAATATAATCTGCCTGGCATGGTCACAGGTAGGGGTGTTCATAAAAATCCGAAAAACCGAACCAAACCAAACCGACCAAAAAACCGATATTTTTAGGTTTGGTTTGGTTTTGGTTTTAAATTTTTAAAACCGATCAAATTTGGTTTGGTTTTGGTTTTAATAAAAAAAAACCGAACCAAACCGACTATAAAAGTAGCTATTTAAATTTATTATTATACCTATATATATGTATATTTTTATATAAAGTTTCTAAAATTTTATGGTACATATTAGTCATTTGTATTTTTAGTCTAGTTCTTTGCTATTATAATAATCTAATTCTTTTCCTTCTAGTTTGATTGGTAGTTTTCTTTTATTAAGTACAAGAATTTATTTCATGTTAAAAATAGTCGAGTTTTAATTGAGTACTTAAGTTATTCATCACTATTTGAGTCAATTATCATCAATATATCTTGGTAAATGATAGATTTCTCAAAGAGCAATTGGTTTGATAGCGTTACGTTGAAAATGTACTCGCCGGAATATGCGTTTGGTANTTGAGTCAATTATCATTAATATATCTTGGTAAATGATAGATTTCTCAAAGAGCAATTGGTTTGATAGCGTTACATTAAAAATGTGCTCGCCGGAATATGCGTTTGGTAGTGTATGTCTCATATTTAAGAAAAAACCGACAAATAACCGAAAAAACCGAAAAACCAAATCGATAAAAAACCGACTTAATTGGTTTGGTTTGGTTTTAATATTTGAAAAACCGACTTACTTGGTTTGGTTTCTTTTTAGGGAAAAACTGACCCAAACTGAACCATGAACACCCCTAGTCACAGGCCTCCAGTCCAAGCATATCATACAGGAGCAATCAAATAAGTACATATGTATATGATACATGAATTAAGATTCTCATTCTCCTGGACTCATGAAATATCACTCCATAAAGTAGGCATGTGCAAAGTGTGCTACCACAACTCAAATCGGCAAGTTAATGCAGAATTAGTAACTACCCAGTTTATTCAGGGAATCGGCTTCTTTGTAACCTCAAGTATAGCCCAGATAGTTCTCAAGAAAGGTAAGAATACGGGAAATGTTATAACTTTACGCTTAATAGTCAACTCTAGGCATATCATAGCCTAAGCATTCTTCCGAGTATGAATACTTGCTCTGATGTCGGCACATGGGCTCAAACCTCACATATATGCGCACTCATAGCGCGTAGCTATCACAAATAATTAGCGCAACTAGTACCTCCACTGAGTTTAAATAAAACACTCACCTCAAACAGGCTGCAACCCCGAAACAATATGTTTCCGAGAACTCCTAGTCTCCAATTTCATAGAACACGTGAATCACCGTACCTGGTCCCAACTCTAGCACTCGAATGACTAACACATCTTTCATGCGCAATCTTCCCACTAGGAATACTTTCAAAATTCTTCTGTGCCACATAGAAATAATTTGAATATCAGTAGTCTATCAACCAGGTGAGTACCGAAATACCAATGAACATCTGTAAATCAAAACACAATGCCCTTTTGAAATGTGCACCCTTCTCAGGGATTATCGAGCACGTATAACATTCATCTATATATATAACACTAACCATTCTGTCCAGAATTCGTGACCTTCCCTTCAAGAATGAACTACCACCTTGTACATATAAATCGTAATCCCACACAACACACCACATCTATCATGCCATTATGTGACAAGCACAAGAATTTCATTATCAACTTTGAGTCACCAGTAATTTACATACCCGGTTAGTTAGAAACCTTCCTCCTGCTCCCAAAAAGGAGGAAATCACAATACACAATATGTTCCTCACGCCGGTAGGACATATCCATCTCAAACCATGGTAAATACCACCTCACGGACACTTTGAAATCCATTTTCACATAACCATGATATCAGACTGAATTCCTCTAACTCGACCAAGCCACGCAGGTCACCAACTCAAGAATATTTCCACTAAAACATCCGTAGATCCCCACCACTTCATTAGTACCCAAAGAACCGATCATACCATTACTAAACTGGTCCAACCTACTACCCAGTAGTCCTATTTTCTCCGAGTTTCTTCTGAATTACCCTCAAGTTGACATTTCTCCTTGTCGTAACTCCATGATCCTTACCCAAAGCTCACTATAAGACATCCTAACATACAACTACACTGCCCTAAGGCCCATAAGTCACTGTATTATTCTTAAGAACCACAAAGTATCACAACCGAGACACCCACTCTGAAGGACCTTATGTGAATTTAAAATTGTTTCTCTTTCATTTCTTATATTGAAATGTAGAATCCATAGTCATACATAATTACCGCGAGTCCCGACATCCTCCAATGTAAATAACTTATTCTAGCGATATACGAAACCGAAAAATTTTCAATTGCCACATATATATTTTGAATCCATTAGAACCCTCTCGAGGGTCACCCACTTTTCTCAAATCCAAATTGCACCCCCAAATGGGCTAAAAGACATGTGCTCCATTAGCACAACAACACCCCAAAAAGTAAACCTGCCTTAACACTACCAATCAAATTATTACTTCGTGCGCACTATATCCTTCAAGTAACAATTTAATCATTTCATGATTTTTCATAAAGTGTAATATAACCCGCATTCAAGAAATTTTCTTACTCAAGTCATCCTCGATCTCAACCTCTGCAAGTCACAACTAATCAACAAGTATGCCTTGCACTAAAACCAATATCGTACATAATCGTGCAACTATATCGTAGATAGCAGACTCCCCCACTTGGCTCAAATTCATAGAAACAACACTCGATAAATCACAATACCTATACTTTATTACTGCCATAATACTACAGTCAGTTCAACAAAAATTCTTCTCAAGCTTATGCAACACCCACCATATAATACCTCAATCATCCTCTAAGTTCACATTTATTCTCGTGACAGACAAGTCAACTTTCTAAACCAGATTCAAATTCAAACGTCAACACATACGCCCAACTAGCAGAAAATAAACTCTTCACTCAACATTATAAGGAACACACCTATGTAGATTACTCTGCAGGGTATAACCCACCTGCTTAGCCTCAAATTGACATCTTGTTATACCCTTTCGCAACCACAATTACTACACAATCACTTACTCTTTCTGAGTCCAAGCTCCTTAACAAGACATGGGAATTTAATTTGTCCCACAATTTAACAACGTGAAAGATCCTTCAATACACTCACAGCTCAAGACTGTACGTCACATCAAAACAGGTATCAAGTACCCCAATAGCAGACTTTTGAGTCACAAGTAATCTTTATTTGTCACATACAATTCATCTGAACACATCTCGCAGTCACATCATACTTATCATATAGCCATTCAATCGCTCATCGAGCCACAAATTCTACTCACAGGGACATTACCGGATAAAGGGGTCCAAATGTACAAGTTCTCACAATCGAACCTACCGAGCCTAAGCTGCAGTCTAACCTCGGCCTCAAGTCCTCCAGACTGTCCCATCATCAAAATACAGAATACTCATCTCGAACCTCATTCTTAGAATCACAAACCGGCGATACACAGCTGATACCGAGCGCTCACATGCGCACACGAATGCATGGAAGGAATTCAAATAGTCATGTTTCAAGCTGAATCAATCCCGCACGATAGAATACAAGAAAGTAAAATTTTCCTAAGGGTTTGGCAGCCTCTCGAAGATAAGTACAGACGTCTCTGTACCGATCCACAAGACTCTACTAAACCTGCTCATGACTCGTGAGATCTATGTCACCTAAAGCTCTGATACCAACTTGTCACGACCCAAAATATTACCCGTCGTGATGGCGCCTATTTCAATACTAGGCAAACTGACAATCTTATTAAACCACATATCTTTTAAATTTGAAAACATAATGATTAAATTTAGCGGAAGAAATCTCATAAGTACAAATATAAATACTCCCAAAATCTAGTGTCATTGAGTACATGAGCATCTAATATGAATACAAGTTTGGAAAATACGGTCTATAATAGTCTGAGACCAAATACTTTAAATAAGGAGATAGAAAAGGAGAGACAAGGTCTGTGAAACACGACAACTACCTCTGAATTTCCGAAAAAATCAATTGTGCGAAAGAATCAACACCCTCTATGACTGGGAACACCTGGATCTGCATACGAAGTGCAGGGTGTAGTACGAGTACAACCAACTCAGTAAGTAACAATAATAAATAAAGAACTAAAGATAGTGACGAGCTACACAGTTATAGTTCATTTTTAGTAATTCCAGCAAAGAATAAATATGCTTTCAAATCCGGCAGTTTAAGTCAAATCAATTTTATACAGTTCAAGTTCATGTAATTCGGATATAAAATATTTTAGAGATTTCACAACAATGACAGATAGCAACTAAGTGCAACAACAAATGAAAAGTAAGTACAGCTTCGCAGGGCAACAGTCACTCAACTCATCACAACAGCTCAATCACTCGGCTCTCAGCCCTCAGTACTCTTACTCAATAGGTATTTGCGCTCACTGGGGGTGTACAGACTCTGGAGGGGATCCTACAGCCCAAGCGCTATAACCCGCATGGACAACTCACGTATTGCACGGATAACTCATGTGCTATAGTATCAATATCTGGATCCGCACGAACAACTCGCATGCTGCACGGACAATGCATGTGCTATAGTATAATAGCTGGATTTGCACAGACAACTCACGTGCTATAGTATAATATCTGGATCTACACGGGCAACTCACGTGTTGCACGGATAACTCACGTGCTACACGAACAACTCACGTGCTATAGTATAATATCCCACAATCAGGCCCTCGACCTCACCCAGTCATAAATATCTCCAATCTCTCGGGCTCTCAGTCACTCGTAACCCGATAAAAGTTACAAAATATGAACGCCCATCCAACCACGAGTCCAACCATACAAATTTTACCAAATTTCGACATCAACTCGACCCTCAATTCTTCATATAAAGTCTTTGAAGATTTCTATCATTTTCAACCCAATTCACTGATTTAGGGATAAGAATAGCAATGGATTCGGGTATTTTAACCAAAAATTGAGTTAAGAACACTTACCCCGTTGTTTTTCTTGAAAATCTCACAAAAATCGCCTTTTCCCGAGCTCTAATTCGTCAAAAAGTCCTATTTTCATATCTTAAACATTCTGTCCAAGTTCGCATTTGCAGACAAAAACTTCCATTCGCGAATCAACAGTACCTCCCATGAACAGTGTTCGCAATTGCGAGTGAACAGTGTTTTCGCAATTGCGACACATGGTTCGCCGCAGCTGTTGGAATCACACCTGTGGAATTATGGGTGCAGAAGCAAGGATTTCATCATAGAAGTGACTGAATGGGGATCTAAGAAGGGCCGCAGAAGCGACAACTTGTGCGCAGAAGCGTAAGGCCAACTGCAGAAGTGACCATATGCGCAAAAGCGAGCGATGGCCTCACACCTGCGATCGTGCAGAAGCAGAAATTCTTCCGCAAGTGCGAGAGGACAGTGGCCAGTGGACATCGCAAAAGCGAGCTCGCAGGTGCGACAAATTATCCGCAGGTGCGAAACTGGGCAGAAACATAAGGATTGAACTTGGTCATTTTTCCATTCTCATTTTGGATTTTTGGAGCTCGGATTTAGGCGATTCTGGAGGGATTTTTCACAAGCTTGGTTGGGGTAAGTGTTCTATATCCTAAAGTGATTATATTTCATGAATCTATGATTATATTCATCATTTATTTTGGATTTAAATGGAAGAAATCAAGATTTTTGTAAACCTTTTCAAAAACGGAAATTCAAGATTTAGAGGACGATTTTTAATTGGAATTCGATAGAATTGGTATGGTTGAACTCGTATCAGAATGGGTGTTTGAATTTAGTAAATATTCAGTCGGGTTCCGAGAGGCGGGCCCCGCGTTGACATTTATTGACTTTTTTAGAATAAATTTTTAAGTCGAAGTTTTATTATCCGGAATTATTTTTGATGAATTTTAATGAAGTTATACAATTAATTTGGATATATTTGCATGGTTCGAAGGTCAATTTGAGCAAGAAGGCAATTTTGAAATATTGGAATAACTTCAAAAAGGTAAGTATCTTGCCTAACCTTGAGTGGGGGAATTACCCTTTTGGCATCGAGTCTTATGTGCCATTTGTGAAATGTGAAAAGCCGTGTACACGAGGTGACGAGTACGTACTCTGGCTTATATGTGTAAAATATATTGGGTTAAGGTCTTAGGCATATTATGTAATAAATTGGATAATTATTGGCATTTATTAAATCATCTATTTTGCCATGCCTCAATTCGCGTTTGTTGAATTTATTTTTATATGACAATTTGATGTTATTATTAATTGTATATGTATGTGGATTCCATGAATTGATAATTTGATATTTCTTGGAAATTAAATTCATTATGGATTTTTTATCTGCAAAGAATTAATTAAATAAACTTAAGAAGAGGTATTTATATAATTATTAAGAATTTGAATTAATGAAGGCTTTGCCCTAACTGAGTATTTCCATCTCTAATGATCGCGTTGAGGTTTTATATACGTTGTGTAGAGCCTTGGGCTATTTGTTGAGAAATATATTTATTTTGCTACATCTTTGGAATTTAGTTGTGGTCAGTGGGCAAATTGTGATATGAATTGTTGTATTGTGTTATCGTTTAAACACTCTCCTTGATGTTATTTATGCTTCCTACTTTACTTGTTAATGATATGCATGTGCTTGGTAAGGAAGAGTGTAAAGCACGAAAGGTAATGTCGTGCCATTTGAGAGTGTAAAGCACGAAGGGTGATGTCGTGCCATTGAAAGTGTAAAGCACGAAGGCTGATGCCGTGCCATTTTATTTATATTATCAGGTGAGGATGAGAGTAAAAGCACGAAGGGTGGTGCCGTGCCATTATTTTTATATTATCATATGTTCATGGCACGAAGGGTGTTTCTGTGCAGGTGAGGATGAGGGACATATATTATATTGTGATATCTTTTTGTTGTGTATACATTCATGCCTTTATCTTGAGCTGTTATTGTGCACTTATATTTTCTGTGTGACTTGTAGTCGTGGTTGCTTTTCTTTGTGTCTCCCACTTTATTTCTTTTATTGTTATTGGCATTTTTCCCACCTAGTTGGTATTGTTATATGTAAACAGGATGAGAATGAGACAAGTGCATGAAGGTATTGTCGTGCCAACTGATGTGATATGTTGAATATATTTCTCATAACATGAAAGTTAAATGAGGTGTCACATAGTGAATTATATTTGAAAGATATTTACTTGAAAAAATTATATTTGAAAAATATTTAATTGTATGGATCACATTCTAAAGATTTTTATTTGAAAAACTTATAGATAAAAGATGTATATTTTGAAGGACTTGATTAATTGGTTGTACTTGTGTTTATTATTCGGTTGAGAAATATTTATGGTGTTCTTACTGCCTTAATTTTTAAATTACTAGTTGATTGGTGTTGCTATCGTTGTTATATGTTTCCTATTATTTTTGTATACTATATTGCACAGATTATTAGACTAGTGAGTGTCTTGACTGTAACTCGTCACTACTCCACTGAGGTTAGTCTTGATACTTATTGGGTACCGACTGTAGTGTACTCATACTACACTTCTGCATATTTTTGTGCAGAGCCGGGTATTGGAGATATCGGACTCGGACAGAGTTAAAGTATGATCACAAGGATTCAAGGTAGAGCTGCTTGGTCGTCCCAGTCCCTTGGAGTCTTTCCATTTTTATTGTACTGTTAATTTCTTATTCGAACAGTATTGTACATTCAGTTCTCGAGATCATTCCATGTATTCAATTAGAGTTTGTGACTCAATATTACCAGTCTTGGGAGGTGGTATTGAATTATATGTTTAAAGGAAAACAAAATGGCTTGAATTGTGATTACAATCGTCTTACTTAGTCTTAGAGACTAAGTGCCATCACGACGCCTGTGGTGGGATTTTAGATCGTGACAGTACTACAAATTAAAAATGGCAAGGTTTACTTCTTTTGTTAGCTGAATTTATAGAGGAAGCCTAGATATTTGTTCTACGGGGTAAAACGCTCGTGCATCCTCCTCCTCAAATTGTATAAAAAATGTTTTACTCTTCTTCTCTAAAACCGTAACTACAACATTTTAGGCCTTTGACTACCCCGGAAAAGTGTGGCCTAAACTAGCAAAAGGTGTGGCCTTTGGTCAAAGGCCACACTTTTCGACTTTAGACAACGCTTTTCGGGGGGTGGCCAAAAGAAGCGTAACCTTTGAACTAAGGGCATGCTTTTCAAATGTTTCCTTACAAACCAGGCTTAAAAGCATGGCCTATTAGTTAACAAAGACAATGCTTGTTACACCCCATATGACAACGCTTTTATACCCTATAGCTACACACAAAAAGCGTGGCCTTTGTTACCTTATAGGCTACACTTGTTAACCGTGGCTTCTAAAGGAACCCCTACAAAACGTGGTCTTTGCTTATATACATGGTAGACGTATAGACATATAGCCATACTTTTAAAGCGTGGCAATTTTGGCTAGGCTATACAATTTATTTTTTATTTTTGAAAAACATTTACATTTTACATATAGCATGTAATTACAATGATTTTAAGCATATGCATTATTATCATATATTTTGATGATATAAAGAACTAAATTAGCTAATAAATACCAAAAACAAATAATTCAAATGAATACACATACTAATAAAACAAATGTGTCAAAATGCCCATTAACAATAAACTTTTCAAAAGTGAGTATATTCATATAGTATCATGAATATTAGACATCTTAATTATCCAAAAATTATTTGCATTCACATTAAGATCAAATTGACTTTCTGACACCATTTTCAATTGCATCACCCGCTTTCTCCTACACATAAAAAAAAATTAATAATTAGATAGAAACTAAACTTTAATCGTTCGTCTAGAAGAACAAAGACTAGAATAGCATATAGTAGCACCATGTTTTACATATTTTTCAGTCATATATAAATAAAAATTGACTAACGAGTACAATAAACAAAATATAGTAGTCCCATTTCACTCACCTAAACACTCACCCCATGACTCCCACTCTCTCACGTCACTAGCATACACCCTCACATTTTTCCTCACCTCAATCTTATGTCACCCCCGAGACCAACTCCTTTGCACATTATCAGGCAATCACCAAATTTTCCTTTATAAAAGAGATAGAGAGCTAACATAGAGGATAATTTGGGGGGG
>AWOL01S0008703.1:14197-19197 GCA_000715115.1 Nicotiana otophora
GGCGGTTAGCGTCTAGCACTAAATAATGGGCATTAGGCATTCTGAGCTGAAAGGAGTCAAGCAAATGAAGGGAGGCATTACGGGCCGACTACAAGAGAAGCAAAGCTTCGTAGACTCGGTCAAGTCGCTTATAGAATGCCGACGACTATTTTCCACTTAATTAATAAGTCAAGGGGAGATGAAAGCGAGGCTTAGCGAGCTTTATAAGGCCGACCACTACATACTCCGCGGGTGGAGAAAGCTCGAAGAGCTTCCCTTCATTCCTTACTAAGCCAACGTCCCAGGTCTCGGAGTCAGCCCGCGCTTTTTCGAAGAATCGTGCACCCATGGGCATACGGCCTGGCAGGCCTTCCCTTTCCGCCAGAACTTCATGGGCATTGCCCCATTCCCCAATTAGATGTTTGAATGTGAGCTATACTCCGTGAGGAGCCAAACGGGCGTATGGCCTTGCCATTTTGCCTCTTTTCCTGTGTAACTAGGAATTCTCAGTGACAACCTCTCAATTGTCATCGCCTGGCCACTCTTGCTACCACGGTAGCACCTAGTATGGTCAGCACCAATCGTGTTCGGGTAACGAAGCTCATACTCATTCAAATTGGTTCATCCTGCTATGCCCTAGGCCTTTTTCTCTTCTAACGTAAAAGGTGGCCGGCCATTCGTCAAGGCCCAGGAATCCGTTGGACCTCTCAGCGGTGGGATTTGATACTCGCATCCGATCGAAGTTGCATTTTAGTGCTGCCCTAACATAAAGGGGAGCTTTTTCTAAGTCGGTCGCTCCGCACAAGACATTGCTTAGGACCAACGGGTCACATGACAGGTGAACGATCTACTTTGAACCTCCATCCTTCATCCCTTCGCCAATCGGCATGATAGGCAAGCTACCTTGATCCATCTTCGGCTTTGATTTGTTACGCTCAGAAGCTCTAACAAGCCCTAAAATCTCGTTCCGCCTAAAACTCTGCCAAGCGAGCACTGCTTTACGTTTGATCCTATGTACCCATAGAATGCTATGCGTTCTCCACTTTCGGATCTTGCAAAGAGAGAACGTGATTTTTCCTCTGACTTTCTCTCTAATTCGCGGAGAAAAGAAAGCGGGCTTTGCCCCAGCTACCACAATCCTTGGGAAACCAGAAGAGATACCGAAGGAAAGGGATGCAGTCTCTCTCTTGGCCTTTGGAGAGGACAGGACAGAGAAGAAAATGTCCTTCGCGCAAGATTTTTGCTTCATGCGTCCTTACTAGTAAAAAAGGGGCTCTTCCACCAAGAAGGCATTCTGGTAGGAAGGCCGACCACTACATAAGTCGCCATCCGTCCAGGAGAGAAGCAAGCTACCTTTTTTTGATCCCCCTTCCTGGGCAGGGAAGAGAATGAAAATGGACCACATATGGTAGTCATGATTGATTCGTGGATCTTACACGTCAGAGCAAACTCTTCTATCGTGTTGCATTTTCTCTTGCGGACCCCCCGGTCCATCGTACTGGAGCGATTTGAGAAGAACGATTAGGCTTATATTCTATTCTTTCTACAATGCCTATAGATGAAGTGCTTCGTTTCAGATCCATTCTTCGCTGTAATCGATTCGATCCACCCCCTCGGTGAAAAATCGTAATACGCCCAGAGTAATTCCTACCAGCAGACTTTCATGTACTCAAAGTGAATTGTCTAAGTGCTCTCCTTTGTCTCATTGTTTATCCTGTAACCATTCGATTCCGCCCCTAAAGCTAGCTCCTACTCCTCCTCCTTCTCCTTTAGGATAGGATCCTCCTTAGTCCTTTTTATATAACACTCTCGGCCGCCCGAGAGGACTGGCTCTCTTTCTCTATATACGCAATATCTTGAAAGGCAAAGAAAATCATCTACCTTTGCAATGTCATTGACTGGTATATTCATTGCATGGAATGCCACACTCAATAGTCCGCGACTGGGGACCTGGTCTTCATTAGTAATTTATGGCATGAGCTCTTTCGTTTACAAAGGACACAATTTAACATGGGTACTGCTTTACACTTTTTTCCTGGGTGGGGCTTCTTATACCTTAACGCAGCAGGCCCCGCGAGTAGTCGAACAAATGAGAGGTTGTCGACGAAGGGGTCAAAAGTTGCGCTTGCGATAATCCGAAGGTTGCGCAAGACCCTTTCAACCTCCCCTGTGTGTTAGCTTGCTTGTACTATCGCTCGCCTGTCTGACCTGCTTTCTAGCTAGCTTCTTTTTGGCAAGCGCTACCCTAACCTAGCTAGTGCTACATCTTGCTAACGTCGTCTGAATTGCCTTGCAAGTGATACATCTATTTCCTTGAAAGCCCGCTTCGCCTTCATCTCCCATTGTAGTCACCTTCTTCATATGGAAAGCGCTACCCATCACTTGTACTACATTGTCTGACGATAAGCTTGCCTGACCTCTTCCACTCTGACTGAGCTGACCGTCGCACCTGACTTCTATATCCCATTATCCATAGATCTCCTTCCTTATCATTGCTGGTCTAAGGAGAATGTTGCTAAGTCATATGTCTGGTGAACACATTCGTAATGAGTATGGGTCTAGTAGGTGTACCAGTAAGTAAGGGAGGTGCTGAGTTTAGCGTCGACAAGGCAAGTAGTGGATCATTACTATCAAATGATATGGGAGACAGTGAAAGCATCAGTCTCAGCATCAACAGAAGAAAAGACTAGCCGACTAAGCTATAAGTAGAAGTTGTTGAAGTAGAAAATGTTTGCTGCTTGCTTAGCACACGGATCATATGCTATCTCATCACTCACTAAGGCTAGAAAAAAGTGATCGAATAAAGCATTTGTTCGTACAACTCTCGAACCTCACGCTCTATCACGCACGGAAAAGAAGCTGACTCAAAGAAATCGATCACAAATCTTATTTTTGCGTGTCAATAAACTATCAAAAAGACTTGATCCTTCCCTAACCATGCATCTTGACGCTAGTGAAGGTAGTCGATGAGAGGAATAGGTGGTTTCCAAAGGATAGAGTTATTCTATATGACGCTCTCTTTGTATTGGATAAATGCCTTAGCTGTGTGATAGAAGGCTTTTCTTTCAAGTCTTCTTTTCTTTGATCGCCTAAGTCCTTGACTTGAACACTTCGCTGAAATCATGTATGATATCATCCCTTAGTGGACTAATTCAACCTTGTATCATATCTTGTAGCCCTTAGACCGGTCTTCTCTCATTCATGCCTTCCTTCAAGGCCTATTCTTTTTTATATCCTTGTTTCCTTCTTTCTGGATCACCCTTTTCTTCTGATTGATGGGACTTCTGCCTAAAATTCCTTGACCTAACCTCTCCTTGACTTGCCACAACCAAGTCTTCCCCGACCTCTCGTGATGTTCTTGGTGAGCTAGCCTATCATCCACTGCCCCAACTGTGATGGTCCCCTTCGGCTAGTTCATTCACAAGTGACCCTATCTTCCATCTTCTTCTTCCTCCTAATGGTTTGGTCCCCCTCTCCCTTGTCAAAGCTTAGTTATCCGTGAATGAGAACTCATTTTTCTTGTTGGCTGGTAGCTCCATGGTTGGTTAGATAGAAATCTAGTTTGACTCTTTGATCGTCGAGAAAGAAAGGTGTGATTACCTAAGGTGAGGTTGACCTTCTTTCTGCCTTAAAAGAGGTCTAGTTTAGGCCAGTGCTCTATTGTTCTATAAAATTGATATCTTTAGGCAATACCTATGAACTTAGCTCAGACTGAATCTGCATCCGCCTATGTAGGTCTTCTATAAGAGCGGACCATTTTTACAGTCCTATTCTTTTCTCTTAAGTTCCTTTTGGAACACCTCATGTTGGGACGTCTACACCTCTTTCTATTTTAAGACGACCACAGGTTCCACCTATCCTGCTCTATCCAGCTAGAGGTCATCTGAACCTGATACTCTGCTCCAGATTCCACTCTGCTCCTACATCGAATCCATCCTCCTCTCTAGTTCACGTTCAAAGAGGGAGAGATTCACAAACGAAAACTCCAGGTCACTGAAACGAACACAAGGCTTTAGCAAGTCACCCAATGTAGGATGAATTACCTCCCATCCGTTCTAGCTACTCCACACTGGCCTTAAAAGCTACTACTTTTCTTTCTTTTTTGAGCTCTCACCTTGAGACTCTTATTCAATGGAGTGTGACTTTCTCACTTGAGCTTTCTATCGAATTTCCAATGATGGACTAGTGGACTCATTGGACTCTTCTATCTAAACTTGAGCCTGAAGCGAGTGAAACTCGTCTTGAATAGTAATAGTAGGGGCTCCAGTAGCGAATGAAATGAATAACTTTGATTCGACAAGGATCTTACCCCCTTCTACTTTGGAATGATTCAAAGATAAAGATCTCAAATATCTGGAGTTTCTTTTTTATATTATATGGATGATCCAGTCCGCAAGGACCATGATTGGGAATTGTTTGATTGTATTTCTCTGAGGAAGAGTCGAAATAAAATCAACTTGAATTCGGGAACGCTATTCGAAATCTTAGTGAAAGACTGGATTTCTTATCTCATGTCTGCTTTTCTTGAAAAAATACCAATTGAAGTGGAGGGTTTCTTCAAACAACAAGGGGCTTGGTCAGCTATTCAATCAAATGATATTGAGCATCTTTCCCATCTCTTCTCGAGAAAGAAGTGGGCTATTTCTTTGCAAAACTGTGCTCAATTTCATATATGGCAATTCCGCCAAGATCTCTTTGTTAGTTGGAGGATGAATCCGCCCGAATCGGAATTTTTGAGGAACGTATCAAGAGAGAATTGTATTTAGTTAGACAATGTGTGGTTGGTAAACAAGGATCAATTTTTAGCAATATATCGTCAAATATTCAATATGATTCCACAAGATCTAGTTTCGTTCAAGTAACGAATTCTAGACAACTGAAAAGATCTTCTGATCAATCCAGAGATCATTTGGATTCCATTAGTAATGAGGATTCAGAATATCTCACATTGATTAATCAAAGAGAAATTCAACAATGAAAAGAAAGATCGATTCTTTGGGATCCTTCCTTTCTTCAAACGG
>AWOL01S0008703.1:24197-30491 GCA_000715115.1 Nicotiana otophora
TGGCAAGCGGATCATTTATGATGAAGTGGATTAACTTTAAGAGAATGATTCGGAGTTTCTGCAGAGTGGAACCATGCAGTACCAGACACGAGATAGATCTTCCAAAGAACAAGGCCTTTTTCGAATAAGCCAATTTATTTGTGACCCTGCAGATCCACTGTTTTTCCTATTCAAAGATCAACCCCCCTGGCTCTGTGTTTTCACATCGAGAATTATTTGCAAATGAAGAGATGTCAAAGGGGCTTCTNATCCCAAACACATCCTCCTACATCAATATATAAATGCTGATTTATCAATAATACACAAGCAAAGCACTTCGAATTGTTGATTAATCGTCAGAGATGGCTTAGAACCAATAGTTCATTATCTAATGGATCTTTCCGTTATAATACTCTATCTGAGAGGTATCAGTATTTATCAAATCTATTCCTGTCTAACGGAACGCTATTGGATCAAATGACAAAGACATTATTGAGAAAACGTTGGTTTTTCCTGGATGAAATGAAAATTTAATTCATGTAGCAGGAGAAAGATTTCCCATTCCTTAGTTGGAAAGATATGTGGCCATGAAAGAGGGATTAAGTGGAACAGAATTGACTGGGTGGTAGAGTCGTGGAAACACTTGTTTCTTCCATAGTTTTGACCTTAGTTCCATGGAAGAATATGTTAGTGCTGAAACATGGGAGAATTGAAATCTTAGATCAAAACACTATGTATGGATGGTATGAATTGCCTAAACAGTAATTCTTGAACAGCAAATAACCAGTTCAGATATTCACAACCAAGAAGTACTAGATTCTCTTTCGGATAGGCCCTGAAAGGAGAAGGAAGACTTGAATGCCAATAGGCGTCTATTATATTGAATTTACCCGATAGTCCCCATTTTGGGAACATCCAGTGCCAAAGTCACTGAATGGGTAAGTCACCAATCCCTGGACTATGTAATGTACTTTATCTGCTGGGTTACGGGCGGGCATTTTACCAGAGGTTTCTAATCTACCCTTGTGTGATTCCTGTTGAAGCATATACTCGGGGGGTGGGTGCAGGGCGGACGATTTTAAAGCGGACTCCCCATTCATTAGATAGAGAAGATCACCAAGATTTCGCGATCCGCTGCCGAATTTATTCCAATTCCAAGAGCTCGGATCGAATCGGTATTGATATACCGATTCGATCCGAGCTCTCTTATTGAGAATGCTCATTCAATGAGCATTCTCAATATTATGCCTTGAAGAGGACTCGAACCNATATGGCTAAGAGGACTACGACCGTGAAGGGAGGGATGATCCCGAATGCCCCCTTTTGGATATCCTCTAGGTCTTAGTCAAATATAACCGAGGGAATATAATAAATCGTCTCTCTTAAGTGGTTAACACGGGGTCGAAAGGTTTGACGTGCATTCCTAGCTTTGCCGGAAACACTTTGGACCAGCTCAATCCAGGAAGTTCAGAGGGTATGAGCTATGGAGAAAGGAAAGCATTTGAACTCATTATAGTGCACATCAGCTAGAGGCGGCAGACATTAGCCGTTCACGGGGACTGAGTCCTTTTATTCAGACGCTCAGTTTGACGACCTTTCTTCCAGTAAATGGAAAAGTCAGTTTTTTTATAGTCCTCTCTTGCTTTATCGAAGGATTGATATAGAGATGAAATTCCTATATTTCTTATCTAAGCCCACCTACCGCCTTCCTTCCGGAGCAATAGAACTTCTTTCTAACTTCATTCAAAAAACCGGTTTTGGATCAGGAATCAGACTTTTCTTTTATTGCTTCTTTCACCGGCATGAGCCACCTCTTCTTTTTTCTGGAGAGTGGGCACCCTAGTCTCAGGATTTGGTTCTTTGTTTTCTACCTTTTGTGAAGTACAACGTTTGGCGTGAACTGTTGGAGGAGCATAATCAGACTCTGCCCTAAACTCTTCGGGCAAAATCACCGGGATAACTATGTTAGCTATTCGTTTCGGCGGTACCCAGTGCATGCCTTTCGCCTTGCCTCCCTTCCTAACCTTGCTCGATCCAATAGCCCGATCCTAGCCCACTCACCTTTCTCCAAGATTGAAGTTAGAACTAGGAGTCCTAAAATCTTAATGAAAAGGAGCTTGGCATCCATGTGTTCGAGAGGTAGAAAACGACCGCTGTGGCGGGGTTTACCAGGTAGGTATAATTCAACGGGACCCTATCCCGTCCTGTGGTCCTGAACAAAGGTTCCATCCTGAAAATAAAAGAGAGCCTTCACGGAAAAACTGTTGGAACGAGATCTCTCATACAAAAAGACCTGAACTAACTACTCGCTCAATGCGCATTGAAATTCTAATGAATGCCCTTATTTAGCATCTTTGAGTTGAGCTTAGCCCTCTTCCTATCCTAAACCCCTAGAATCATAAGGAACGATTGATGGTTGATCTGGCAATTCTTTTTAGTAATTAGTTAGTCTATCAAGCAGAAAACTATGACTGAGGAAGTCTCAGGGAGGGCACCCCCTTTTAAGGTAATTATATGCCGTCGCCCCCCACGTTAGAACTCTCTTTAACCGGAATCTTTATGGCTAAACCTTTTTTTTTAACCGATTAAATCGTAAGTTGCATCCTCAACTTCTGGACGGGTTCGAGAGTTTGGTTCGACTGAGACGGATGTCTCATCGGGTTCAGAAGGGGATGGGAATGCAGATTTGGATGCCTCGTATCGTATGATAAAGAAGAGAGTTTTTACAAAGCCCTAGAGCTAGAGCTTGTTGAGAAAGTAGCTTTGAAGATGGGCTTCCTATGGGAAATAGGGAAGTTTAAAGCGATAACAAAGGCCTTAGGGAATAGGATCTCTTTCTGCGTCTACTGATGCTTTTGAAAAAAGCCTTTGGTTTGGCTTGTTTAATTGATTCGTACGTAATCCGAGAGCTTCATACGTGGGATTTATTTGGCAAAGGAAAGTCAAGAGAAAAGGTGGTAGCTATTCTAGCAAGTCTTCTGTGGAGGAGTAGCACTAGGCTAGTAACTTATTACACTAGTCTCGATTCCTCAAGGTTGTACGAGCTGTAATAGTAGTAGAAAAACCTCCCGTCCCGAGTTGGCTTAAGCCATGCCTTTACTAAAGAATTCTCGCCATCTCAGATAAAATCTGGTGTGGAGCCCAGGCTAGCCAACAACGAGAAATGCCTTCCTCTTTTTTGTTGATTTAGGTGACGTAGTCTTATCCGATGAATGGCAGTGAGAAGGCGGAAAAGGTCGTAAAGGGCTAAGCTAAGGGAGGTTGGCATTCCGAAGTCAAGTGGGCTTTTCTCACACCGCATGGGGTGGTTTCCTACGCATATGCAACAAGCTCTTATTTGGATCTCCCTAATCTAGAGGGTTCTCACGCCAAGGTTCCTTTGTTTCGGGCAAGTCCAATTACAAACAAAAGAGAAGGTCGGTCCCGCCCCACGGGTTAGTGAAGGTGGAAGTCCAAAGCTTAATAAGGTGGAAGGCGAAGCCGAGGCAAGAGCAAGGGTTGAAAGACAAGAGAGAAGAATTCAATCTCCCCTATTTGTTCCATTCTCAATGGTTAGTCGGTTGGCCAGGATGCTTTGGTTTATCGGATCGATCGCAGTGGTCAAGTGCGCTGGACGACACGGCATTCTCGTTTAAATAGTACCATCGACTGGAGACCGGATTGCTACCAGAGAGAGGAATGACTATAGGCACGGAACTTACTTTTGACCCTTTCTTTGCCCCTTGGTTCGCTAGCTGACTTGCCAGCGCTTGGATTCTCGAACTCTAAGAGCGGATTTCAGGAATTTGTTCACATCCGATTCGATGGCATCTGTCCGCTTTCTACCCTTTGCAAGCGTGCTACTGACTCGATGGACAAACTCAAGGAACTGCTTTGCCTCTAGGTTGACTTGGATCACATCATCCCGAACTTTTGATCGTATGTCGTCCAGCTTTGTTGGTGCTGTGGGTGTCAGTCTTCTAATGTCAGCTCTCTGGTAGGCCAATCGATCTCTGCTTGATTGGCCGTAACTGCATGACCGATCTGACGAAGATTCCCATGTAGATCTATGAAACTACAGCCGAACCAAATGGGAATCCTAGGTATAGGCAAAGGCGGGAGGGATGAGAGAGCAAGCTGGCGTGGGGGCAAGGGCAATAACATCCGAGCAACGCAAGCCCTAGAAATCGGCAGGGTATGAANCGGCATCTATGTGTTCGAGAGGTAGAAAACGACCGTTGTGGCGGGGTTTACCATGTAGGTATAATTCAGCTGGACCCTATCCCGTCCCCTGGTCCTGTACAAAGGTTCCATCCTAAAAATAAAAGAGAGCCTTCACGAAAAAATTGTTAGAACAAGATCTCTCATACAAACAGACCTGAACTAACTACTCGCTCAATGCGAATTGAAATTCTAATGAATGCACTTATTTAGCATCTTTGAGTTGAGCTTAGCCCTCTTCCTATCCTAAACCCCTAGAATCATAAGGAACGATTGATGGTTGATCTGGTAATTCTGTTTAGTAATTAGTTAGTGTATCAAGCAAAAAACTATTACTGAAGAAGTTTCAGGGAGGGCACCCTCTTTTAAGGTAATTATATGTCGTCACCCCCCACGTTATAACTCTCTTTAACCAGAATCTTTATGGCTAAACCTTTGTTTAAACCGATTAAATCCTAAGTTGCATCCTCAACTTCTGGACGGGTTCGAGAGTTTGGTTCGATTGAGACGGATGTCTCATCGGATTTAGAAGGGGATGGGAATGCAGATTTGGATGCCTCGTATCGTATGATAAAGAAGAGAGTTTTCACAAAGCCCTCGAGCTAGAGCTTGTTTAGAAAGTAGCTTTGAAGATGGGCTTCCTATGCGAAATAGGGAAGTTTAAAGCGATAACAAAGGCCTTAGGGAATAGGATCTCTTTCTGTATCTACTCATGCTTTTGAAAAAAGCCTTTGGTTTGGCTTGTTTAATTGATTCGTACGTAATCCGAGAGCTTCATACGTAGGATTTATTTGACAAAGGAAAGTCAAGAGAAAAGGTGGTAGCTGTTCTAGCAAGTCTTCTGTGGAGGAGTACCACTAGGCTAGTAACTTATTACACTAGTCTCGATTTCTGAAGGTTGTACGAGTAGTAGAAAAACCTCCCATCCCGAGTTGGCATAAGTCATGCCTTTACTAAAGAATTCTCGCCATCCCAGATAAAATCTGTTGTGAACCCCAGGCTAGCCAAGAATGAGAAATGCCTTCCTCTTGGTTTTTGATTTAGGTGACGTAGTCTTATCCGATGAATGGCAGTGAGAATGCGGAAAAGGTCGTAAAGGGCTAAGCTAAGGGAGGTTGGCATTACGAAGTCAAGTGGGCTTTTCTCACACCGCATGGGGTGGTTTCCTATGCATATGCAACAAGCTCTTTCTTGGATCTCCCTAATCTAGAGGGTTCTCAGGCCAAGGTTCCTTTGTTTTGGGCAAGACCAATTACAAACAAAAGAGAAGGTCAGTACCATCCCACAGGTTAGTGAAGGTGGAAGTACAAAGCTTAATAAGGTGGAAGGGAAAGCCGAGGCAAGAGCAAGGGTTGAAAGACAAGAGAGAAGAATTCAATCTCCCCTATTTGTTCCATTCTCAATGGTTAGTCAGTTGGTCAGGATGCTTTGGTTTATCAGATCGTTCGTAGTGGTCAAGTGCGTTGGATGACACGACATTCTCGTTTAAATAGTATCATCGATTAGAGACCGGGTTACTACTAGAGAGAGGAATGACGATATGAACGAAACTTACTTTTGACCCTTTCTTTGCCCCTTGGTTCGCTAGCTGACTTGCCAGCGCTTGGATTCTCGGACTCTAAGAGTGGATTTTAGGAATTTGTTCACATCTGATTCAATGGCATCTATCCACTTTCTACCCTTTGCAAGCGTGCTTTTGACTCGATAGATCACATCATCCCGAACTTTGGATCGTATGTCGTCCAGCTTTGTTAGTGCCGTGGGTGTCAGTCTTCTATTGTCAGCTCTCTGGTAGGCCAATCGATCTCTGCTTCATCGGCCGTAACTGCATGATCGATATAACAAAGATTCCCATGTAGATCTATGAAACTACAGCCGAACAAAATGGGAATCCTAGGTATAAGCAAAGGTGGGAGGGATGAGAGATCAAGCTAGCGTGGGGGCAAGGGCAATAACATTCGAGCAACGCAAACCCTAGAAATTGGCAGGGTATGAATATTTCTCCTTCGGTATAGGCTACCCTTGATCGTTAGGTCCCAAGAATCCAAAGGATACAATCTTCTCATGGCCGAGTCGGAAAGCTTTGTTTGTAGAGTCTCTTTTAGTTCAGGTCTT
>AWOL01S0008703.1:31050-49303 GCA_000715115.1 Nicotiana otophora
GGGGGGGGGGGGTGCTCCAGCGAGTTATTCTATATATCGGATGTTTAAATATTGGATTGAGGAATGCAAACTCATTCGACAAAGAGTCCATGCAGGACTTGTTCATAACAATTGGAATGATCCAGTTACCATTTAATTCTACTGGGAGATCTTAACAATGAATACTGATATGGAACGGATGCGGAAATAGAGCCCCTACCTTCTCTTCTCAAGGAATAAGCGGGAAGAAAGGTTGGTTGCACGTTTTTTGGGAGTAATGCCTCCTTTCTCTCTCCCCCAAGGACTCAGCCTCTCGGGTATCTATCAACATATACAGATCTTTCCTCTCTTGTTTCGTAGAGTGATCTTCTTTCAATCTCCGAGTTCGAAGGGTAGAACAAGGGAAGGTCAAGGCTTTCCTCTCATTACTCTTTCCACGGCAAAGTCAGCATCTTAGCCCGAAGAGCAAGGATTTCTTCCTCTGCATCTGCTGCTATTGATGTGTCTACTCCCATTGACTCTTTTTGAGTAAGATCAGTAGGCGTTAAGCTCACATCCGGCTCCATAGAAGGAAAGATCAGATTCATCTTATCTTGACTACTCCCTAGAAGATAGAACTATGAACGATGCATTGAATAGAAAGCTTTCGTACCCCATTCAATAGACTTGTTGGGAAAGCTTAATAGAGTGACCAATCTTAAGACCTTATATGAAGAGAGTGTCCATCCAATCACGATAAACAGCCCTACATTAAGCAAGTCGTAGTCCCAGCTTTTTTTCTCCTTCCATAGAGTTGGATTGGAAGAGTCAGCCTGCGGGGTACGCCTTTTCACGTGCGCGCATTATTGTTAATATCTCTATTTTTTCTAGAATAAAAAATCCAATAGGGATTCAAAATCTATGATAACATAAGGAGAGGAGGTGGAGCAATAGTTTGGGTTGACCCTCTTAATGAAGATCGATCTGGCAATGGAGAAGTAGATCCATTCAAGTCCAAAGCAAGGTGGAATGTCTCTATTCAATACTGTGGTTGATGACCGTAGCAATAGTCACAAGCACTGGAGGGAAGCCGTTTGGGAAGTGGCTTATCCTGTTGAAATCCTAGCTCATCCTAGCACGGCATATTTATATCCCCTGATAATAATCATTCCTATTCGATATCATGAATAGGTATGCCTGTCAACCATTTCTATATGTAAGATGGCGGGCTGCTTTGGTTTGGAGCTATTCCCATTAGGCTACTTTATCCTTGCCTTGTCGGTATAACGCATCTTATAGGGCGCCTTTCATCAAGTAAAGGCTCGTGATAAGGCTCTTGTGGAACTAGGCTATCTTAAGATCGTGCGAAAGAGTTCTTCTTTACCGAGTAGATTGGCATGACTATATCTATAAGTAATAAAATGTATGAAGTCGGCCCGAGAAAAAGCAAAAATTGACTTTTGGAAGTCAATAAAAGATCATATAATAAAGTGGCGGGTTAGATAGCAAGTGCAACTAGATCAGTAATGGAAAGGGTTGCTAAAATAGATAGATCTCTTTTACCCGGGGGTCTAACTGGATACCTTGAAAAGCTCTCATCTTTTTGTCTAGAAAAACAGAATCAATAGGAGCAGAGCGAACAAAATCTGCTTTGGGGTGAATTCTCTCCCCTGAAGTTGGCGCTAATTGAACCCTAGATTATGAGCTTACTGATTCAAAGCTCTGATGAGATCTCATTGGCATGCCCTACCAAATGAAAAGGAAGTCGCAGGAGCAAGTTAAGAGTTAGAATTCCCTGACTCCGTTCCTATTTATGAGCCTTCTTTCTACTTTAACATCAACTTCGTTAGCTAAATAATTTATCCTCGCCCATCTTTGGCTGCCTGTTAGGAGGCTTATGTTGGACCTATGCGATCTCGCTACAACATTCTTTTTTTTACAGAGATTTATGGTGAAAACTTCAATCTTGAAGCATGGGAAGACGAACAGAATGTCCGAGGAATGAGAACTAGCTAAGCTTCTTCACAAGTGAAGGAATTACAGCCTAACCATCTGTGAGATCGAAGACTTCATGAGGCTCCCCAGTCCTCTTTCAGCCTTTTCTTACTTATTTTTCATGATGAGCCTTCCTACGCCTTCCTGCACAACATCTGTTCTCCTGAGATCTAGGTTTCTGCATGATGATTTATTCTGTCCTCACTTCCTTTTTATATTTTATCTTAAGGACATCATCATTGAATTCCATCTTCACTTGGGGATTACTTCCTTTCTCTAGGTTCATTCTCTCCATTCTTCGTTGTATACAGCCCAATAAAGTGGCTACCACCTTTTCTTCTTGGAGATCATTTACCCTTTCGCGAAAGTGTAAGTCCATGAATCTCTCGTGGAAAGGCCCATTCGCAGCAATGCACTCTGGTAGTTCATTCGCTATCATAACAACTGGAACATTCTTTTTCTTCATAAAAAGTCTTCCATACTTTGAATCCAGCCAGACTTCCTGCCCATCGAGTACTTTGAATAATGTATTGGCATAGGCGGTCCCCATCTCTGTGTAGGAAGCATACCCACTACTCTCCTGCTGTGGCTAGTGACACTCATCGAAGAGCCATATGTCGTGGTAATCGTGTGCTCCGGTGAAGGCCTTCTTTCTCGAGCTCGCATAATAGATATTTACTACTTTTGAGAGTAAAATAAAAAGCAAGGTTTTTGGGTACTGGGCTCGCCTATTATGAAAAGCTCCTTCGTTTTAATGGGTCGCCGCCCTAGGAATTGAGTCGCTATCCAATCAATTGCCACATACTTTTCTTTTATTTCCTCAAATTTGTACTCCTCCGGCCATCACTTTTCTATTCCCTCATAGGCCTCTGCTACTTCCATAACACGAGCCTTTGACGTGTTCCCCCCCATATATGTGGATTCTTATCTTTTTTAGTGATGTATGCGTAGATCGGACCCCAGCCCTTTTTTGCCTGGATGTCGCATTGCCTTTGCTCGAACTCGAGAAACACTTTCCTAATGTGGATTCTAAAGCTATTTTTAGGTACGCTCTCGACCTTTCAACCGATGTTCTTATATAACCTTCCGATTATATGATTCTCCCTGGCTACGAGGCCTCATACAGGTAAAGTTCTATATTCCTTTGTCGATGGCTAACCCCGCTCTTTCCTTTCACCGGTCGGTATGTGCCCTATTAAGCGGGGCGGCAGTTGCTAAATACACATGTGGCTCCATTCCCGCTAAATAAAAATCAATTCTTCATCCAATCTCTATTCCAGATTCTGGCCTTACCAAGTCACTTTTCTCTAAGCCTAAATAGCTAAATAGCTAAATACCCTCGTACTGGTTTTTCCTATTTTCTTTATTCTTTCATGTCGAGCTTTCGAAAGCCATTAGGGAGGGAGAATGAATGATCGACTACTCAAGATCTTGAATAAAGCATTGATAGCTTTGTAGACGAGAAAAAATTTTATTCTTCCCGAAGGTGTTCCTTGCAAGCTGAAGTGAACAGGGGAGGTACCAACTACGACTAGAAAGCGGTCACTCCTGTCAATGAATACCATTCATAGTTTTCTATGTTAGTAACATAGACATAACGACTTTATTTTACTTCTTGAGGTGGTGATAGATTTTATATATTTGCTTTATTATAAGCTTGCATAGTGCTCTTCCTATTTGTTTTCTCGGCTTTCTACTACCGAACCGAACGAAGACTGTTTCTCTTACCTCTCAACCTATTGCACTGATATCTTCTCTTTCACTCTCTTTCTTCATTAAGGAAAGGTGAAGATTGAATCAGGAACCAAAAATGAAGTAGGAACAGACAAGTCCTTTGGTCGAAAAGTCTTGTATGGTTCCTCTGTTAGGGGTCACTGCAAGAACCCCTATGTCACTTGTAGATTACTTACCTATATCACTTGTACAGTCCTCTAACACGGTAAGTGTGCCATACCCATCTTGGCTTCAAAGTCTGATTCTAAAGAGAGAGACGCCAACCCTAGTCAGTCTAAATGATGTAGACGTAACCCGCTACGGGCTTGATTACCATCGCAAACTTCCCGAGACGGTAGAATATAAATTCTAGGGTGAAGAAGAAAGCATTGCCCGGCTTAGATGAGCCTTTCGATTATGATTTGTTAGCACAACTAGCTAATGCACCAACTAGAATTACCTTGTTGAGGTTTTCACCTAACATCCGACAAGTGTCAAGGCTCTATCAGAAGCCGATAAGTATGCACCCCATGTACACCAGATAGAGGTGAATGATGTACCTCAAGAAGAGAACCGAGACATACAAGAGAATATGAAGGCGGATGAGCCACACCTCACATTTTCTCTAGAAGACTTATTTGTTGATAGGGGACCTTTACCATAATCGTCCACTATACCTTTGAAGATATATTGGTGAAGCAAAACTCCGACAAGTGCAAGTAGATCAGGGGTCAGCTATAAATGTTATACCCCTAAAAAGGGTAAGGAAGCTCGGGATTCTCAGAATGCTATGGGCAAGATTCGCCTCAAGTGCTAGATTGCAGATCTTAAGATAGAAGTAATTTGCTCTGTGATCGAGAACGAGACTTCCAACAGCCTTTTGCAGGGAATGTCTTGGATCATGCAAATGGCATCTTTACCTTAAAGTTGCTGAAGATTGTTAAACGTAATTAACTATTCCACTTGATGAGCTTAGAGCAACGAAAAAGCATTTTCAGAAGAAGGGTAATGGAGACTAGGAAAGAGGGAAGCGTCAGTCAGCAAAAGCAAAAGCAAGGAAGGATAGACAGTCCAACAGGTGTATAAGCATGAAGTGAAGATGAAGTAAGCATGGATTTGTTTGTGCGCCTCTGGAATTCTGGAGTCCTCTTCTAGGCATGTGCTCGATACTATACTAGTCAAAGCAGATCCTTGCCTTTTGTTTTGCTAGTGGGCTGGTGCAGAATGAGTCTATAGTTATGGTCTTGGGAATCTCTTCGTCCCTGCGATGATGGCTTCCAGAAACATCGTGGGGCTTGTCAAGTTACAACTTTTGTAATGGATTTCCAACTGGAAAATCCAATTCAAGCTCTACCTTTAGCTTCACCCCATCTGATATCAACTATTCACCTATTGTTCAGTATGAATCGAAATCGAGCCTAACCCTGCTCGTCCAAATTGGGATTTTAAATGAAAGTTGGGCCTTCCAGTACGCTTTGCTGAAGGTGTAAAGGACTTTTTCAAGTTTGAGTAGTGCAAACGTCGTCAACTCGTAACCGGGGAATATAAGTCCGCCTCCCAATACTACTCAATCCCCGCTCCATGTCCTGCTACTGACCTAAGCGAGACAATGGGAGTGCGTCTCATTTGAATAGAAAGGCTTTACCTCTCTTATTGGACGGGACTAAAAAGTCCTTTTCAAAAGAAAAGTCTTCCGACTGAACAAAGGGAGCAGGCTAGATACTAAAAGAATTCGATACAGCAGGAGGGGGGGATTAAGGTTCCCAAATTTTATAATACTTGTTTTTTCATGCTGACATGACATGGGAAAGAGGCTTGCAGAGTATGTATTTGATGACCGAATAAAGGAGAAAAATCAAACTTTAAGGGCCACCAAAAAGAAAAAAAAAGGACATCATGCTCGGCGGCTAAAGGAAATGAAATTGGAAAGGTGCTCAAGATTGATTATAGTACCTCTGATGTTGAGGGCGATCATTCTATTTTATTGTGTGTAGACGTTGATCTTACTAAGCCTCTTTTATTTTATCTAAGTTTAAATCGCACTATGTGGAAAATTGAGTATGAGAGCCTTCATATGATCTCTTTTAATTGTGGCAAGGCAAATATGGCCTTAAGGATGATAACTGTCCATTAAAGCAAGTTGAAGGCCAAACTGATACAGGGAAAGATCCAGTTGATGGTCATGGGAACAATAGCGAATGGCCGGGGCTGAAGCAGACCTTTCCTAATTTTTCATTATCATAAATATATGAAAAGAGGAAAGGGCTTTTTTATAGAGAGGGGCTGAAAGTATCTCAGAGTGAACGTTAGCTTTGCCATGGTAGTAGATCAGCGGAGTTTATGATCATAAAGAAAAGGCTAACCCCCCCTTACAGATCATTTCACTTTCTTGACTGGTTCGCTTTCTAGGTTACTCACTTTTGTTCAATTGGGTGGAACTAGCGATATGAGAGTTATCCCGTCTTCGACCACTGGTGATTCAGCAAGCGATTGATTCGGCACATCTAAGTACTTTCTGCTCTCCGACTTGCAAGCACCCTTTATTCTTTCCCATCCTTTCTTGTTATCCCGTCCCTGAGAATGAGTTGGCTTTGGAAGCTAGGCTCAGATAGAATGTATAAGTAAGATTATTTGAATATAAGCCCTTAGTGAGAGAGTTGAGAAGAGCCGAGGATTCCTCTATTTTGGGGGATTCTTCTTTATATGACGTAGTTGTAATCCCATCTGGGTAATCAAAGGCAAGGATTCTATTCAAATGCTCTATATTCTACAGCGGGAAAACAACCAGAGAATCTTCTCCTTCGGAGTCAAGGCTGTTTGAACCCCAGCTAGTAATGAGATTGAGAGCCGTAAAGAGTCTAGAGATCAATAATTTGACTTAGGAATCCCGTTCAACTTCAGATAAGGTAAGATAAAGTAGGAAAGTGGAAAACGAGTCTTAATTCCTGCAGACTAAGATTAAGTTTCAAGTCCCAAGGGATTCAATTCAAACACTCATAGATTTTATGCCCGCCTTCGCTATGATGTTCCAACCCTGAAGTCACTTCCTTTCCTTTAGAGTTGAGTTCAAAGTTACAGCCTTTAGTAGATAATCCGGATTTAACTCACGATAACTCGTAGCCATGACTTCTGATGAATGAGAAGACCAGTTAGGCAGTGGAAACCCTGGGAAGTCAGGAAGATCAAGTTAGAGGGCATATGAATATGAAATAGCATATGAATAAATTGGTAAATCTTTCTTATTGCTTGAATAAAGAATGTATTTTATAGGTCTAGCACTCCCGTCATGAGATGTAGAAGAAAAAAAAAAGAAAAAGCCTAGGTTGATCATCTGACACCCATTGATTCTACTCCAATTCCAGTATCTGGTTGTTCTTCATCTTACACGGGAGGAAGTCGAGGATAGAGTTGTCACTTTAGATGAAAGATTGATGTTTCTATTCGAATACAAGGCCCTACGTGTTATGGCTTGAGGAGATTAATATAGTTGAGCTGCAAGCATCCTGAGATTTAACTGCTAGGAAGTTTTAAGCAACATCTCATTTTTCGTTCCTGTCCTAGCTGAAGGAGGGTAAATTTAAGAATCAA
The DNA here is from genome assembly GCA_000715115.1 of Nicotiana otophora. Classification (NCBI taxonomy): domain Eukaryota; kingdom Viridiplantae; phylum Streptophyta; class Magnoliopsida; order Solanales; family Solanaceae; genus Nicotiana; species Nicotiana otophora. The sequence goes on from AWOL01S0008703.1 coordinate 38,305, forward strand.
TTTTTTCTGACTTAGTTGTTGTCGTATTTCTTTTCTTCCCGGTACCGTGAAGAGAGATTAGGCTTATGCCCGAGGGTTAGGAAAAAGGGGTTGATAACGCCGTGATAACTTCCCTTTGGTATGGTACCTTAAAACTTGTACTTTATCTTTCATTGGGAAAACGGGATGGTTTTTCTGCCCCAGACTCTGGCGATCAAGTTGAAATAAACATACAAACCTCTTGTGTCACTCACTACTTGGATCCATTGTTCGCGAAAGGTATGGAGCTCTAACATTCTCGATATTCTATACTTTTAGGAAACGATATTGTAATTGTTCGGGTTCGGAAGGAAATAGAGTAATGAGTATAGAGTCAAGGGTGCCCTTCTTGGGCAGGTAAGGTGGAAATGAGAAAAGAAAGGACAACACCTGGAACTAGATCAATACAATGTTGGTCAGCCTAAGACCATAAAGGTCCAGTTCCATTATTGAAGGAAGCATTACATAGAAAGCATTTGTGTATAAGGTTTCCACATCCAATCGATAAGGGATCTTGCCCTATAACCTAGTGAAGAGGGAAAATAAGATAAAAATATATGACTTTTTTAACTTCTAAATCTATTTCCAAATACCCTAAAAGTAGCAAAGAAAGCAGCAAGTGAAGAGATAAGGCCACTCATTTCCATTAGGGCAAATGCGTTCCCAATGTAATGGCGGTGGAGGGTGCCTCCGGGTCGCAGCGGTTCTTCCATGTCAACTTAGTTGAAAAGCATCTGTCAGATTGATTGCCTTTTCCAGTACTAGGATTTTGCTTTGTTGTAGTTCTTCTCTTTATATCTACCTCCAAGACAAAAAAAAGGACGACGAAATTGCTATATCTATATATAGAAAGATGTGGACTGGAGAGTTTGGATTGAGGTCACTATGCTTAACACATCGTAGTTGGATAGCTTATTGAAGAGAGGAGAAAAAAAAAGCTTTTTCATAATTTTGAACTCTAATGACAAAGCTTCTGTTCACGTCAAGAATAGAGGCCATTAATGATGTACTTGCTTTTCCTTTTTTTCGTCGAGATTGGGTTGGTGTTCGGTGCACTAAGGTACAAGACCGAAAAAATGAAAAATGCATTTGTTAATGACCGATAGCGCTATAGAATCGGGTTCTTGGATCAATAGAACTGGAAGAGGAGGATGAAAAGAATATATAAGATAAACAATGCAAGAGTTTTTGGAAGTTGTAATGCCTTTCTTGGGTCCTTTACAAGAAAGTTTGAGCGGGAGACAAGGGGCGCTCTTGCAAGGTCCCGATGTCCTACCTTTGCCCTCTCAGGTTCGACCACCGCAGGGTCCCAATTCTCTTGCACTCGTACTAGTTGCTCAAGAAGCATGGGAACCTTCCGCATGAAAGGGAAAATAAGCGAGCGATCAAGAAATACAAAGAAAAGTTCCATTTCTTCTAAGATAGAATAAGAATAAGTAGAATTATTAGGTAAGGTAGTGGCTTCTTTTTTCGGTACACCGCTATGCTCGCAGAGCGAATAAAGAAACATCTTACCAAATATCATGAATATCATTTTTGCTCTTTCTCGGCTCCATGTTTGTGGTGATAGTGTTGGTTATACTTGTCGATTTATAACTCTTGTTTTGATTTTTCTTCTTTTTTGGAAGCAAAGAATGTTGCGAGGATTTCCCCTCTTAAAGAAAATCTCACCCAAGGTGTATATATCTATATACTTTTTCATTTATCTAATTCTACTAAATGTAGGAGTATTGCTTGGATACCTCTTTATGGATGAACTTCAAAGGGATGTCGCTCTATTTCTTCATGCATCAGGGGTGGGGATGTCTGGATCTGAAGGAAACCTGGGGGTAGCAGTGGAAGCCCCGGTTGGCCGTCCTTCGGTGTAGGCCTATTTGTGAATAATAGTAGTTATTCAGATGACGAAGAGTTATCCAAACCCCCAAAACGCTCCCCCTAATGCAGTGGAGGCAGTCCTTCCAGAATCGGATATGGATTCTATGAGGGATGTCATCAAGCAGAGGTTACTTGTGCACCACTTGGGGAAGAAGAAATTCTCGGTTTCCGATCATGAAATAGACCTAATTGTAAATCTGTAGAATGACATTCTAAATAGAATAGGAGAACTAGACCCCGACCCCGACCCCTTCTGGACTAGCCATCGAAGGAGACTCATTCAGGACTAAATACTACCGCCTGTGGGCGGGGGAATATAGAATAAATGTTTTATAGAAAACATTAGACTTCTTATTGGGGGAAAGTCCAAACAGCTCCTTCATCTATAAGCAACTTAAGATAGAGAAAAACTCGTTCTTTATGGATGCTCCATTTCGAGGCCCTAGATAGAGTTGAATCATATGTGGTTGGTCTGTTCCGATCGGTCCGGAGGGATGGGGAGAGTAGTGCGTTGGTGATGGTACATAGTGGATGGATATCTACACCACTTTCTTTCTATTCTATAACGGAGGGTCCACGTTAAAATGGGCTTACAGACTACTTCAGGGCTGGAGTGAAGAGCCACAAAAGCACCTGTCACGAACATTACAAAAATGAACCTAGAACCACATAGGGTCTAAGGCTCACTTCCTTGAAAAAAGGGAGAGGGGTTATATAGGCAGTAGCCGTTAAACAAATGTAGCGGTTGCTCGGCCAAAGCCGGTCAATAAAATAGATCCGGATCCTAGTGCTTTCGAGATGGTTCGATCGATAGCAAAGATAGGTAAAGAGCAGACTTCCAACAAGCATTAGCTCTCCTTGAAAAGGAGATGATCCAGCCACACCTTCCAGTATGGCTACCATGTTAGGACTTCACTCCTGTCAGTAGCCCTGACTCGGGCATCCCTTTTAGGTGTAGTTGACGTACAATTTAGGTAATTTATAAGGACTAAACGTACTGATGAAAGGAAAAACTTAGGAAAGAATAGCTAAGGGGAATCCTTCATTTGGGGAAAGAGATGATAAATTTAGTGATGAAAAAAACCAGTTTATTTTAAGCCTCTCATGAGGCCTTAGGGAGAATTCCTCTAACATTGGAAACTGCGCTCAATTCCTATATTATCCGCACACCTACCTACCACAATCCAGTTCCAAGTCCTTTATTTTAAAATAGAGGAGTAGTTTAACTTTTCTCTCTTCGGGACTAAGAGAACTTACTTACTAACTAATTGGAAAAAAAAGACAAATAGAACGAGGTTTTTTTTATGTGATCAGAAATTACCCATCGGTGATGAACCAGTACGCACTTAGGATAGAACTTCAGGAGAGTGAGATCCAAGTGGCATATCAAAAAGATTTATCAACATCTCCACCATACGAGACGTGCAAGGCATGCCCGTCAGAAAGTGAAGAGAGGTTTATATGCACCCCGACTTAGGAATCATGACCCACCAACGAAAAGAAAGAAGTATACCACGATGCACATCCTTTTGGTTAAACTTTTGAAGATTCCTAAATTCACTGTCGCTGCATCGAGGACTTTTGCAAAGATCCGTAGCCAAGCCTGCACACCAAAGCGCTCCAAGATCAAGAATCGGTCTTTCATTGTTAAATAGACTGGAAGTCTTTGGCTAGTGCGTTGACCTATTTTCCTTCACCTAAATAAAGACAGAGCATTTTAGGAAGGTTGGTGCCCGGTGTCTAAACCGGAGACATCACACCGAAATGCATCTCCCACCGCAGACAAGAATCCGAACTGAGGAAATTCAAAAAAGAAAATAAAGTCTCTCAGGGAAAAGAAGTCAAATTCGCTATTTCTGACAATTACGGTAGTAGAGAAGGAGAGGCACTACTTATGAAAAAGAGGAGTTCTCTCTTCTACTCCTGGGTATTGAACCGGGGTGCTTTGGTACTAGACTAGGCGGGCGAGCCATAATCACAGGGGGAGAAAGGCGCAAATCTTTTCATCCTCCNACCGGAGACATCACACCGAAATGCATCTCCCACCGCAGACAAGAATCCGAACTGAGGAAATTCAAAAAAGAAAATAAAGTCTCTCAGGGAAAAGAAGTCAAATTCGCTATTTCTGACAATTACGGTAGTAGAGAAGGAGAGGCACTACTTATGAAAAAGAGGAGTTCTCTCTTCTACTCCTGGGTATTGAACCGGGGTGCTTTGGTACTAGACTAGGCGGGCGAGCCATTATCACAGGTGGAGAAAGGTGCAAATCTTTTCTTCCTGCGCCAACAAGCAGAGCCGACACCAAGCTAATTCGTACCTTTTTCATTCAAATGGGAATAACTCTACTCTCAGTCCCAGTGTGGCTTAGACTAGTAAAAGGTGTAAGTATGCTAGACCGATGCTCAATACAGGACAATCCATGTTCATCGGTCGGCAACAAGAACTGACTTTTAGGGGGCGGCAACTAAAGAGGTAGCGAGACTAAGCGCAATTTCTGGATGAGTTGGACCCTTGCCTCTAGGCTTCCTTCTACCCATGTGCTAAAGGATAGAAAAAACAATTTCTTTATTTATATTATTTTATTATTTGGAATAATGGAAAAAGTCAAACCCTACTAAAGAGTGGCTTTCAGCTCCTGCCCCTTCTTTCATTCAGCGACTAGGTACGCACTTCGCCATGAAAGATCTTGGTGATCTTCATTTCTTTCTTAGGATTCGAAGTCAAGCGTACATCAACTTCTCTAGTATTGACTCAGACTAAATACACTTTGGAATTGCTCGAACTCATTTGCAAGACTCCAAGCCATGTCCCATACCCCTTGCGTCTAGCTTAAAGCTCTTTGCATACGAGGGTGCTCCTCTCTCTGATGCAACGGAATATCGTAGCATTGTTGGCGCCCTTCAATACCTCGCTCTCACCACCATATATCTCCAGGTTGTAAAAGGCATCTTACAGTATATGAAGGGTTTTCTTGGGCTTGGCCTAACCATCACTCAGGGACTTTTAACCATCTTCTTTGCATTCTCCGATGCCGACTGGGCTGGCTGTCTCGATAGCAGATGGTCCACTACTTGCTTTTGTGTATTTCTCGGAAACAACCTACTGACTTGGGTTTTAAAAAAAAGAAAATAAAAAAGGTATAGTAATATATATATATAAAGTCAAAGTTCAATGGTAACGACTTCTTCCATTGACTTCAGGATTGCTTGGTTTTAGGGAAAGTCTCTCGCTCCTCTCCCTCTTTTTCTTTGTAAGAAATTCCTTCAGGAGTTGATCCAGTGACATCTTAGTTAGGACAAGTGGATTGATTTCCTTTCCACCACAAAAAGAACTGAAAGAGAAAGAGATAGACTGAGATCCAGACATTGCCTAAGAGGAATCAGAGGAATACCCCTTCTTTATAAAGGTTTTGGAACCCTTCCTTGAATGAATAAAGAACTCTTCTTTATATACACAACTAGATGAATAGCCTCATCGAATAAAGGAAGTAAGAGGAGGGAAGCATCTCTTTTCCTGAGAAGTTAGTCTTTTCATGAGAGGAATTGGTGTTCCAAACCTTCTCCCTCCCTTCCACCGATGAAACTACTCTTGCAAAGTCAAAAAGTCGTATAACCTTCCTTGCAGTCGAATAGATTATATGAAAGAAAAGCCAAGGGAGATAGTTGCATGGGCCTTCTCGTTCCATGAGTAAAAGGTCCAGAATGGCCTATTTTCATGTCTAGATCGGGAGTTTACGGGCTCTGTAGGGTCTCCATCTATAGGCTCACTAAAGATGCTCAAAAGAAAGGGCTTTCTTTGAATAGAAATAGGCAATCTTCCTCTAGCCATCTCTTCCTGTCTATTCAAGCCTCGCATCTGTCTGAAATCTATTGGTAATTGATATTTAGGAAGAAGCCCCTTTAAAGACTAAGTCTAATTCAAAGTAAAGGCTGAACCCGGGCCAATGGCAGTTCAACTGTTCTTTCTAGCAGGTGCAATAGCGCACTAGGATTTCCAAATCTTAAGAACTTAAAATCCTCGGCTTGAGCCGAGTGGGGTGGGTTTTGATCTTTTGCTGCTCCCATTGACCACAGAGGCATGTGAGAGAAAGCGCTGAACAATTACTCAATGATTGAAGAGGCTTTGACAAGACCTCGGCATTCTCGCTTATGTTATTAAGAGTCACTTGTCTTCCTGGGCTTGGGCCTACTACCAGAGATCCCATTAATATGGTAGCCCATGATGATCTCCGAGATTTATTCATATGATAAACCAAATGGGTTGGGCCAACTTCCCAAACACTTGCTTTACATTCACATCTCAGTCTATGCGACTGTCCATAATAAAAAAACTAGGAATAACTGATTCTAGATCAATAACAATAAAAAGCAGGTTCTAGGGCAAGTGAAGTTGAAAGCAGTCTCTTTTAAACAGAGTTAGAAAAGCCAATCTAGTTGTTTCCGTGGAGCCAGTGGATGAGAGTGCCCTTACATATAGTTCCAGGCCAGTTCCTGATTAAGTTGGAGTTTTCTATTGAAAAGGAAAAATTCCCTATGCTTAAAGAGTTTCCATAACTAGGCCTAAGCGTGAACCTATCCAATTTCAGTGCCATACGAGTCAAGAGCTAGAGCAATAAAGTAGGGATTTTAGGAAAGCGGATTATCTTCTCAGGGAAGCGGTGCTATGTTTCGCATACGACCTTTGTCAAGTAAGGTGATGGTGCCCTTTATATGATGCTTTCCAACCTGGCAAGTGACTTAAAGAAAACAAGTGAAGTAAGCTCCCCCCGATACAGGCGAGCTCAGGGGCTTGAAGTTATCCCAGTACGAGAGAGACACTTCATAGAGTGTGATACTAATGGTTAGAGGGATGGTAGTAACCCAACTACAAGCACATGAACTCACTATACCAATAGTTCTTTGCACGCAACCCCAGCTCCTACTTCGAATGATAGAACAATTCCAAAGGCGCATACATACGACTTTGACTAAACGGCTAACTAAGGCTAACGGAATAACAGAATCTGAAGCAGACATAATCGAAAGAAAGCTTGGGCCGAATGGAAGGGGCTTGCAATCATGGAAGGCTTACGGGATAGGGGCATACTCATATAAAACATTTCCTAACTAAACCAATTAGGGGCATAGACCCGTGAAGCAAAAGTATTTTTCCTTAGCATTGAATCTTATTTCAAAGACTGGAAAGTTTACAACACAGGTAATAGAGCGAAGCCTTAAACTAATTGAAGGAAGACGAAGAGCATTACCTACGAGGATTTATTAGGATGGCTCAAAGACTGATTCGGTCTTTTCCTGAAAGGTGGATACGATTGAATTAGCTTTGGATTACAAGAGAGCTAGACAGCGGGATGACATGTTTGCGAGGAAGTATCAATGGCCAATGGTTCTACAACTGCAACAGCACTTACTGAAAAGACTATTCTACGACTAGCCGCCTACTTAATTACACTTCCGGCATTAAGCAAGTTCCTTCTTCTGCGAATATGAGACAGACCGACAGCCGGTACGGGACTAAGGGACTGTGGGAATAGAGAAAGATAGGATTCAAAGATATAAGCCAATGAAAAGGAAGATGGTGAAAGACCACCACAAAGAGACCCTCGCTCACGCCTTAATGTTATTCGAAAACCAAAGCGGATGGACCTTCCTCAAGAAAAAAGCCAATTTTATTTCGGGGGGCATATAGGTGGAGAAAGGCTGGGAAACTATAAGGTCTCGTAGGAAAAAGACAAATCGTAGGTAGGCTTCCACGCGGAGGGAAGGTAACTAGCCAATTCTCCAAGGTCTAGTAAACTAAGGTGGTAGTGTAGACAAGGTTAATTCGCTATGGGATTAGTAGTCCCATTTGCTCTGACGTCGGAATAATCATTATAATAAGATGATAGCACCTGATTAGCAAGAAATTCCCTACTCTCCTCTTAGTAATGATCTGTCTAGGGCTACTTTCAAAACTGCGGATTTTCTAATAAGACCCTATTCACGAGCATTGTCCGACTTATAATCGAATTCATACCCGGCAATCTACGATCTACCCAGCGCCTTAGTTTATGTTGAATAGGCATACCTGACTTCCAGCTAATTGTAAAATAAAGCTATCTTTGCTTTAATTCCTAGACTGAAAGCATTCTTTGAAGCAACCATTCTGGTAAATCAAGCCTGCGTAGAATACTTGACTTTTCCATGTGCAATACCACAAAAATTATTTCTACCTAAAGCTCAGCTCTGCGAAGGCCTTTCAGAGATTGACCTTTCTTTATCTTCTTGCCGGTCTGATCGGTCGAGCTTTCGTAATCGATCGCCCATATGTCCATTTCGTTATGGCTAGCGCTTATCTCCAGCTCTGTTTCCAACCTTTCCTTTAATATATTATTCCCGTATGCAATACCTCTTATTTAATCTTGCTATATGTCCAATCCTTCTCCCATCGGTTGTTGGAAGCAGAACTGAAACTAGATATAACTGAAGGAAAGGCTACATAGGTACGATAGGAGGGTACGGTTAAGCGGGTAAGAGAAGGCTCTCTCTCTCGCTCTGTGGTGTTGTGTAAAGCCTTTCTGCCTATCTATTATTATTTTTTTATCTTTATTCAAAGTAAGCAGATCAAAAGAACGAAAAGGAATTTCTTAGTGTGCTCTTAGTCTAATTCCAAATCCATCTCTTTCTTTCTATTCTAATTCCTCTCCCTTCATTCCTCGATCCGCTTGTAAATTCTTGGTGTAACACTCACTCGTAAATGATTGGTGTCAGAATTGCTCACTAACCAAGTGTGATCAGTATCATCCGTGTAAGAGTTAGAAATTCCTCTTCCAACTCGTCCCAAAATGGGCGTTATGGCAAAGAACAAAAGCAACAAAAATATTCCTTGGTGAATCAGGCGAAAACTTGAACTACGTACATACATACTTTTAAAAAAGGGTAAAGCCAACAGACATAAAAACTGGTGCTATTGCGGCTACACTTCCCACTTTGTCAGGTATACTAAGAAGAAGGGCATGGATCGGTAGGAAATACCATTCTTGCACAATATAAGGCGGGGTGGACATCGGATTAGCAGGTATATAATTGTCGGGATGCCCCAAAACATTAGGAGCATAAAAAATCCAAATAGAAAAAAAGATAGCGAAAACTACCCAACCTACTAGATCCTTTACATATAAATAAGGGTGAGAAGCAATTTTATCCATCTCTGAATGTACACCCAATGGATTATTGGATCCATATTAATGATATGCGGACAGATGAAGAAGACCGGCGCCTACCAAAATAAAGTGAAGTAAATGATGAAGACTAAAAAATGATTTAAGGTGGCATTGTCCACAGAGAACCCACCCCAAAGCCAAGTCATTATGGTATCTCCTACTACAGGTATGGAGCTAGCTAAGCTTGTAATTACTATTTCTCCCCAAAAGCTCATCTGACCCCAAGGTAGTACATATCCTATAAAAGTTGTCACAATCATTAATAGGAAGATTACAACTCTGAGACACCTAACAAATTGCATAGGATTGCTATAACTGGCATGATATAGACCACGAAAAATATGAAGGTGAACCACAAATAAAAACATACTTGCCCTATTAGCATCATATAACGGAGCAACCAACCCCCTTCAATATCTCTTATAATGTGTTCTACGCTGTTGAAAGCTAGATTCATATGAGGTGTGTAATGCATAGCTAAAAACATGTCAGTCACTATCTGAATGACTAAATAAATACCAGCTAATGAACCGAAGCCCCACCAATAACTAAGATTGCTCGGGGTTGGATAAGCTATCAAATGTTGATTAAGTGTGGAGGATATAGGTTGTTTAAGAAGAGAGAGTCGTTGGTTCATATGAGATCCGAAGACCAGGAAGAATAAATAAGCAAAGGGAGGGGCTTTTTCCTTCAACAGAGGTAATGCTTATTCTTCTCCTTCCTGGTACTCTTGAATAAGGCAAGGCTTTTCCCTATTCCCTATCAAAAGCACTTTCAGTAGAAAAATGAATTCGTCTCAAATCAAAAGAAGAAGACTCCGCACCTTCAACTAATTCAAGCAATTCAGTCAGTAGGAAAGTCATATCACTGAACATTGGATTATATACAACCTCGTGAACATTACAACCAATCAATCGAGAGTCTTCTATACATTTAGAAACTTTCTATTTATTCCCGAACGCACAAGAAAAGGTAGAACCTTTGGGAGGTACTTTCGTTCTACTTTACTATAGCAGTTTTAGATCTGCCGGTCGCTCTCTTGCAAGTGCTCGTCTAGCTCCCTCTCCTTGATCTCTTCTTTTTGTTTTTAGCCGGATTTGGCCNTCGCACCTTCAACTAATTCAAGAAATTCAGTCAGTAGGAAACTCATATCACTGAACATTGGATTATAGACAACCTCGTGAACATTATAACCAATCAATCGAGAGTCTTCTATACATTTAAAAATATTCTATTTATTCCTGAATGCATAAGAAAAGGTAGAACGTTTAGGAGGTACTTTCGTTCTAGTTTACTATAGCAGTTTTAGTTATGTCGGTTGCTCTCTTGAAAGTGCTCGTCTAGATCCCTCTCCTTGATCTCTTCTTTTTGTTTTTAGCAGGATTTGTCCTTTTAGCCATCCTTTCAATCAAATAGAGCTTCCTATCCTATGTTTTTCTTTTTTTCCCATGATTGCGATATTCCTTTGCTACTTCTTTCCTATGCTAATGGAAAACAATCCTTCTTTTTACCCTTCCTGGCGCCATCCATCTCCAAATAGTAAATGCGCTACTGAGCTCAGATGTCCGCTCTTCTAGCAAGTTGGCAGCAAGCACTTCCTCCACTATTCGTGTGGAAAAGCTTCTGAAAGCCTATTAGTTAGTATTAGCAAAACACCTAGTTAAGGGGTCCGTAGTTGTCGCAATCGCTCATTGGTCTTTACCTAAAGTTCTTTCTTCAATGAGTCCAAGTCTACCTTCGTAGATAAGAAATCAATTACTCGTCGGTAGATCAGCTAGCTCTTGCTCTAGTCATTCATTGATCTTTTCTAACCCTCGCTCTACAAGGATGCGCGCCTATCTAGAACATGCAAAGTAAAATAGTGGTAGATCAACTAGGTACCGATCGACACCTAGGCTACTGGCAGAG
>AWOL01S0008707.1:22769-79444 GCA_000715115.1 Nicotiana otophora
CCGAGTTGATTTGGGGGTCCATAGGTAGGCCCAATTAAGATGTGTATTCTACACCGAGCCGGAATGGTTGGCTCTATACTGCTATTATTGAGGGATGTGTCATTTGGTTGATGTTGAACTTATTCGTGTTCTCAAGTGATCTGTGAGTTATTCCTTTATGCTACGAGGAGTTATGATTCATTGGTTATGTGCACAGATGGTGCGGTTCTATTTGAGCTTTATAGCGGAATTTGAGTGTAATGAGTATTTGGGTATTGCATGATCGATTATGTAATGGTTATGTTCTTTAAGGTTTTGTTTGGCATTTTTGTCATTTGCCTCTCCGTGGTTATTGATTTTGAGCAGGGTGGCTCGGGGTATATTATATGGACAAACGTTTGGATGGGGACACACATTGCAGCGGGGCTATATTAAGGTATGAACCTTGTGTTAGAATCGGGTGATGGTTCTACAGTGTATGATGAATTTTCAGCGTTTCGTTATGGAGGTACTTGTTAATCTGGCGGGGCAGTTCTCTCATTTGAGTCATTTTTTCATGACTGGGTACATTTGAATTGTTGCGTATTGGTGCACGAAAGGCACGAGTTGTGGCTCTGAGTTATATTGGTGAGGCATGTCTATGGAACAATTGTGTTTAGTAATATAAGGTCATTGGACCTAGAATGGGTACTATCAGGTTTGATTTTGGTATATTCGGGAGTATAATATTGAAAGTCGGTTCAGAAAGGGATTATGGTTCTGGTTGGGGTGAGAGGGCTCCGTGACTTGTTGATCTGGTAAGTGGTCATGAAATTTCGCCTGTTTTTTTTATTATCAACAGTGTACAAAAGTTTTGGGATGAAGTTTGGTCTGATATGAGTTTAATACTAGTATGCGGTTGGTTTTGGAGTAGTCACTGCGATCAGGAATGCTGCTACGAGCATGCGAGTTATGTAATATGTTGGTTGATTATATCCGTGGTTATAGTTATAGCTAGATGCAACTTGTTCGGATTTATACGGTGTGTAAATGTAAGACTTGTGTCTTGAAAGAAATTCTAAAGGTTGGAAATTTAATTCCAAGGTTTATGGGCTAGAGTTAAATTAATGAATTCAGCTGGATTGTGTTGTCAAGCCTATATGGAATAGGGTGACGCGGGTTCATCCCCGGGTACGTGTGTGGTAAGATGGAACGGTGATTTGATGGCTTGGAAACAAGTCTTGGCACGTTCGAGGACGAACGTATGTTTAAGTGGGGGAGAATGTAACGACCCGACCGGTCATTTTGAGTATTACAACCTTGCTTCCCCCTTTACTGCTCAAATTGTACTACCAGTTCTTGGGGAGATGTATCAGTTTTAGATATTTTCTTTTAATTAATTTCATTGGAATTGGATAGTTGGAAATTATCTTACCTAATGGGTTGGGTTAGGTGTCATCACGACTAGTGGATTTTTGGGTCGTGACAAGGTCGTTTTGAGTATTACAACCTTGCTTCCCCCTTTACTGCTCAAATTGTACTACCAGTTCTTAGGGAGATGTATCAGTTTTAGATATTTTCTTTTAATTAATTTTATTAGAATTGGATAGTTGAAAGTTGGCTTACCTAGTGGGTTGGGTTAGGTGCCATCACGACTAGTGGATTTTTGGGTCGTGATAATCATGTTCAAAGAAAAGCCTGAAATGCATCGTGGAGAAATGTGGTTGGAATGTACGTGCTACCAGAATAAAAAATTCCTCACTTTTCATGGTGATAAAATATCATAACAACCATGAATGCTCGGGTGATGCAAGAAAATCATATCAGAAGCATGCTACATCAAATTTTATAAGTGAACAAATTTTAGAACATGTTCGAGATAAAAAGATTGAGGTTACACCAGCCTTTGTAGAAAGTGAAATGAAAAGGAATTTTGGAATTGACATTGGATATCACAAGGCATGGCGCGCTATTCAAAAAGCTATTGCTTCCATAAGGGAAACACCGGAAGAGAACTACCAGATTCTTCCTTCATACCTACACATGATGGTACATAGAAACCCAGGGATGTACGCTAGCATAAAAAGAGATGAGCAGAAACGGTAAGCAAAACAATACTAACCATCAGCCTGAAGTTTCAAATGTTCCTATTTGAAAAACTTCACACCTTATGATTTATATTTTTGTGTTTCACTGTACAGATTTGCTTACATGTTCTTTGCTCCTGCGGCATCAATAGTTGGTTGATGCTACTGTAGACCCGTGATTGCAGTAGATACAATATTTTTAAAGTCAAAATATCGTGTTGTTCTATTTGTTGTTGTATCAAAGGATGCAAACAATCAAATCTTTCCTCTATCTTTTGGTGTAGCAGATTCAGAAAACAATGATGCATACATTTGGTTCTTGTCACGACCCAAAATCCCATCACAGGCGTCGTGATGGCACCTAGTCTCTATGACTAGGTAAGCCGATTTCAATTATATTTTGAAGCTATTTTTTTTGTGAAACTAACAGCGGAAATAATTACAATATACAACCTCCCAAGACTGGTAGTACTGAGTCACAAACTCTAACTTAATACATGGAATGATCACGAGGACCGAGTATACAATACTGTTTGATTACAAATTAACAGTACAATAAAATAAGAAGACTCCAAGTGACTGCGACGACTAAGAAGCTCTACTTTGAATCCTTACGATCCCGCTTTAACTTTGCTCAAGTCTGATATCTCCAATACCTGACTCTACATAAAAATATGCAGAAGTGTAGTATGAGTACACCACGGTCGGTACCCAGTAGGTATCAAGACTAACCTTAGTGGAGTAGAGACGAGGTACCGTCAAGACACTCACCAGTCTAATAACCTGTGCAATATAATATACAAAATAATAGGAAACAAATAACAATAAGGGCAACATAAAATAACCAGTGATGTGCACAGTAAGACAATAAAATCACCATTAATATCGCTCAATAATTGATAAATACATTTACACTCAGTTAAATCAAGTTCTTCAATTAAATAGCTTTCACACATAATTCTTACGAATAAAAAACTTTTTCAAATATAATTTCTTCAAATAACCATCTTTCGAATATAAAATTCTTTCAATAAATATCTTCAAATATAATTTCCTCAAATAAATATCTTTCAAATACAATTCTTTCATATAATTCTTTTTGAATAAAAATCCTTCCAAATAAATATTTTAAATATAATTCTTTTAATTAAAAGTCACCATGTGACACCCAATTTCAAAATCACAAAAATATGGGTCTCAGCCCATTTTCATATTTTTTTGTAAATACGAGTCTCAACCCATTTTTCATGTTTCCACGGCACCTCGTGCCCATAATTAAATCATCATATTTCTCCGGCACCTCGTGCCCTCATTTTATATCTCAACTGTACGGACAACTCACGTGCCAAATATCATTATCATTTCATCATAACACCCCGTGCCCACATTTCATATCTCAACTGCACGAACAATTCACGTGCCAAATATCCTCATTATTTACTCACGGCACCTCGTGCCCACATTTTATTTTATAATCTGCCTGGCCGTAGCAACATGCTCTCAATTTCAACATAAATCAGATTGTTATCAATTTACCAACAACAAGACAAATTGAACAAGGTATATAAATAAACACAAGAACATCACAACATCATATGAAAATCATCAACCCCACATCATCACATATCGTCCCTGACAATAGCCACCCTTATCGCTCCTATTGCCACCCTTATCACTCCTATAGCCACCCTTATCGTTCCGCCCAGACAATATCAATAGCCACTCTTATCGCTCTTATTTCCACCCTTATCGCTCATATAGCCACCCTTATCGTTCCGCCCAGACCATATTTTTAACAAATACAACCACAGTGAAATTCCACCTTTATACCCACAAAATATCAACGGTGAAATGCCACCCTTATATCCTCAAAATAATAATTAACATAACACAATAATTTACACGAAAAATTATCATGGCAACATAACAAAATCGATTCATATCACAATTTTCCCAATGGCCACAACCAAATTTCAAAGCTACAACCAAGTCAATTAATTTCACAACAAATAGTCAAAAGCTACACACAATGTGTACAATACCCAAAAACAATCAATAGAGATAGAAATTACTCAACATAAAGCAAAGTCTTCATTAAATTCAAATTTTCAATAATTATATAAACACCTCTTCTTAAGCTCATTTAATTAATTATTTGCAGAGGAAAAATTCATAATAAAATTAAATTTCAATAATTATCAAACCAATAAATTCACGGAATTACATAAATAATGAAGTAATAATCACATCAAATTTTCATATAACAACAGATTCAACAACAACAAGAATTTAGGCATGACAAATAGATTATTAAATATATACCAACAATTATCCAATTTACCACACAATATGCTCAAGACTTTAACTCAATAAAATTTACACATATAAGCCGAGTACGTACTCGTCACCTCGCGTACACAGTTTTTCACATTTCACAAATGGCACATAAGACTCGATGCCTAAGGGGTAATTCCCCCACTCGAGGTTAAGCAAGACACATACCTTTTTGAAGTTATGTTGATAATCCAAAATCGTCTTCTTGCTGGAATTTACCTCCGAACCACTCAAATATAACCAAATTAATTGTATAACTTCATTAAAATTCATCGAAAATAATTCTGGATAATAATACGTCGACTTAAAAATTTATTCTAAAAAGTCAACAAAAGTCAACGCGGGGCCCGCCCCTCGGAATCCGACAAACTTTTCATGAAATCCGAACACCCATTCCGATACGAGTTCAACCATACTAATTTTATTGAATTCCAATAATAACTCGACCTCCAAATCTTAAATTTTCGTTTTTGGAATATTTAACAAAAATCTTGATTTTTTTCATTTAAATCCGAATTAAATGATGAATATAATAATGGATTCATGAAATATAAACACTTTAGGATATAGAACACTTACCCCAACCAAGCTTGTGAAGAATCCCTCCAGAATCGCCCAAATCCGAGCTCCACAAATTCCAAAACGAAATGCCAAACATGACCAAGTTCAATCCTTATGTTTCTGCCCAGTTTCGCACCTGCGGACATTTTAGTCGCGCCTACGAGCTCGCTTTTGCGAGTAAAAACTCTCTTCTACGGAAGGACTTTTCCAAAATCTTATATTTTCTAACTTTCGCCAAAATGTGTCGAATTGTCATACGGACTTCCAAATCCAAATCCGAATGTATGCCTAAGTTCGAAATCATCATACGAAGCTATTGCCATCATCAAAATTCCATTACGAGGTCGTTTGCTCAAAAGTCAACTCTTCGGTCAACTCTTTCCATTTAAGCTTCTAAATAAGAATTATTCTTTTAATTAAATTCCGAAAATCAAACTCAATCACACCCACGAGTCATAATATATATTACGAAGCTTCTCGAGACCTTAAGCCACTGAACAGGGTGTATATTCTTGAAACGACAAGTCGGGTCGTTACATTCTTCACCTCTTAAACAAACGTTCGTCCTCGAACGTGCTAAGAATCTTTCTGAGGACTTTAAATTACAGAGTATATTCTTGCACACATACTTGTGGGAGATTCTACATTCCTGCAATTTAAGACGGGTCCGACAACACCATCTCGATTGAGATTATTTCTTTTCTCCATTCTTATAAGCTTTAGAGCAAAAATCCCTAACTCTCCAATCATTTCCAAAATGCCTGATTATTTTTTACTTCGACGCACGGTATTAGTCTCAACTGGCTATAGCAACTCGTGCCTATACACACATCAACTTTCTTGATAGTGTTGAAGTACTTCAATCGTTTTTTGGGCTGTTTCATTCTTCCCCGCTTAGGATCATTCGCCCTCAAACACATAACATAATTTGTCTCTTCTTTTGCACGTCTCAATCCCCCAAATTTTTACTAACTCCCAAATTTTTCAGAAATTTTGGCAGAGTCTCCCCTGTAATTGGGCCTAACCACCTGCCAGAGTAACACCAAAATAACTCCTACAACACATCCGCAACCCAACAAAACACCACAAGGTATATATCAATAACATTAATCTCAGCGTTGCATTATCATAATGATATCAGGACATGAAGCACATCATATGTATGCTCATCACCACATCTCTGGTCTTAAAAGTTATTCACAATTAATTCCAGCATCATTAATTAATCTTATATTAACCATCACCTCGTTTCGAATTTTCACAACACTGACAACAGAACGTGAGGCATGAAGACATCATGATTAATTACTCGGATTAATGAGTCACATTTGACGCCACCTAGGCACTCACCTCATAGGATAAAACTCAATATTTACAGCACGAAAATGGCTGAATATGAACAGAAAATATACAAGCATTATCAAATAAGCCTAACAGGCATGACTCCCTATTAATATTATTGCACAAATTAAATTTCACAAGGGAGAATTTTAAACTCATAAACATTTCACCACAAGGACCTCGTCCTTATATAACCTCCATTGCGGCTTGCAGCCCGGTTTAAATATTTCACACCATGTAAAAATGCGAGGATCTCGTCCTCAACTCCGAATCACAAGTATGTTGCACATTGTGCCAACTAAAATTTTTAATTTTCTTTCTTTCTTGGTTTCAATACATTTCATAAATAATTTTCACAACATATAATGAACCCTCATACCGGTAGGGTATATAATTCATAAAAATTGGAATCGATTATTCCAAAACACATTAAACCCGCTGTAATGAATAATAAAAATTAATTTTGGGCTTATAGCCCTCAATGGTGTACCAAAAATAAAATGACAGACACGGGTTCACATCTTTAAATCTCCCAATAGGGATAAACATATAAGTAGGACACAAATTTATGAAGCTCACCCATAAGTGGAGCATAATAGGAGGACTCACCTCAATATTCAAAACCGAATCAAATTAATGAAAATTATCATTTATAATAAAAATCAGGATTGTACCTGTAACGACACCATCTGGTGTATTGGCCCCAACCAAATTATAGTGATTATATCAACGGGTCGGGCCTCCACCTCTTAGGTGCCCACTACCCGCATGTCCTCCACCTCTAGCTGACTGTGCACGTGGAGTATCAGCTGGAATAAATCTTGTAGATGGAGTGTTCTGATGAAATCCACCCTCCCAAGTCTGGGACAATCTCTCATGATATGCCTAGTATCACCACACTCATTACAACCCCTCTGAGGTCGTGACTGCTCGTACTGAGTCTGTGCCGGATAACTGGAATAACCACTGTAAGAATCTCGTGTCGGTGGTGCACTATAAACTGGAGCACCCCGAATAATCTAATGTGCGAACTGAGCTGACCGGCTGCTCGAGCCTCCGCTATAATGGCTTCTAGCTGAAGAGTAAAATCCACTGAAACCTTCAGATCTTCGAGACCTTTTGGCCTCCTTAGACTCCCTTTCCTCGCCTAAAACACCCTCAATCTTCCTTGCAATCTCTACTACTTGTTGAAGTAGAGCATCAGTTTGCAACTCTCGATCCATACATATTTTAATATCATAATCGAGCTCCTCAATGAATCTGCGGACCCGTTCTCTGATTGTAGGAACTAAGATAGGTGCATGCGGGCTAACTCACTGAATCTGATAGCATATTCTGACACTGTCATAGTGCCCTGACGCAACCGTTCAAACTCTGTGCACCACGCATCTCTGATAGTCTGGGGAACAAAGTCTTTCAAGAACATTTCCGAAAATTGAGCCCAAGTTGGTGGTGTGGCATCGGCTGATCTACCTTATTCATAGATTTGCCACCACCGATACGCTACGCCTGACAGTTAAAATGTAGTAAAGGCAACTCCGCTCACTTTCACAATACCCATGGTGCGGAGAATACGATGACAATTTTCTAGAAATCCTTGGGCATCCTCTATAGCTGTGCCACTGAAAGTAGGTGGACTATACCACTTAAACCTTTCAAGTCTCTTTTGTTCTTCTTTTGATACCTCTGGCCTGACCTCAGGCCGAACCGGGATAACAGGTTGTACCGGTACTACACTCGAAACCTGACCAACGTGAACCTGTTGCTCTGGAGTTGTGGTAGGAGTCTGAGCTACTCCCCCAATCTGCAGAATGTTTGGTGCAACAGAGATCAATCCCGCCTGAGTTAATATACCAAATATACTCAGGAACTGTGCTAAAGTCTCCTGAAGTTCTGGGGTAACAATAGGTGCTTCTGGTACTTGTCCCCCAACTGGAGCTATTGGTGGCTCCTCAACTGTTGTTCTGACAGGTGCTCTAGTCGCAGCACGTGCCCTTCCTCGGCCTCTACCTCGGGCTCTATCTCGGCCCCGGCCTCTTGCAGCCCTAGCAGTATGAGCGGATGCCTGCTCAGCTAACCCGGTAGAACATGTCCTCACCATCTATGAGAGAATACAGTACAAAGGCTCAAATTCCAAATTCAACAAATTTCGCACGACAGGAATGAAAGAAATGAAAATTTTCTAACAGTTCTGTAACCTCTCGAATATAAGTACAGACGTCTCCGTACCGATCCGCAAGACTCTACTAGACTCGTTCATGACTCGTAGAATATATGAACCTAGAGCTCTGATACCAACTTGTCACGACCCAAAATCCCACCACAAGTGTTATGATGGCACCTAGTCTCTATGACTAGGTAAGCCGTTTTCAATTACATTTTGAAGCCTTTTTTTTTAAACTAAGTAATAAAAACTAACCGCCGAATAAATATGAATATACAACTTCCCAAGACTGGTAGTACTGAGTCACGAACTCTAACTGAATACGTGGAATGATCAAGAGGATCGAATATACAATAATATTTGATTACAAATTAACAGTACAATGAAATGAAAAGACTCCAAGGGACTACGACGACCAAGCAGCTCTGCCTTGAATCCTTACGATTCCGCTTTAACTCTGCTCAAGTCCGATATCTCCAATACCTGACTCTGCACAAAAATGTGCAGAAGTGTAGTATAAGTACACCACAGTCGGTACCCAGTAAGTATTAAGACTAACCTCAGTGGAGTGGAGACGAGGTACAGTCAAGACACTCACTAGTCTAATAACCTGTGCAATATATATTATACAAAATAATAGGAAACAAATAACAATAAGGGCAGGGTAAAATAACCAGTGATATGCACAGCAGACAACAAGAGTACCATTAATATCACTTAATAATTAATAAATACAACTACTCCCAATTAAATCAAGTCCTTCAAATAACTGTCTTTCACATATAATTCTTCCAGATAACTCTCTTTCAAATATATTTTTTGTCAAATAATTATTTTTCAAATATAATTCTTTCAATAAATCTTTTCAAATATAATTTTCTCAAATAAATATCTTTCAAATACAATTCTTTCATATAATTCTTTTTGAATATAAATCCTTCCAAATAAATATTTTAAATATAATTATTTCAATTAAAAAGTCATCATGTGACTCCTCATTTCATAATCATAAAAATACGAGTCTCAGCCCATTTTCATATTTCCACGGCACCTCGTGCCCATAATTAAATCATCATATTTTCCCGGCACCTCGTGCCCTCATTTCATATCACAATTGCACGGACAATTCACTTGCCAATTATCATTATCATTTCATCACAGGACCTCGTGCCCATATTTCATATCACAACTGCACAGACAATTCACATGCCAAATATCCTCATTATTTACTCACGGCACCTCGTGCCCACATTTCATTTTATAATCCGCCTGCCAGTGGCCACGTGCTCTCAATTTCAACATAAATCAGATTGTTATCAATTTACCAACAACAAGACAAATTTCACAAGGTATAAAAATAAACACAAGCATATCACAACATCACACGAAAATTATCAACACCACAACCCCACATCATCACATATCGTCCCTGACAATAGCCACCTTTATCGCTCCTATTGTCACCCTTATCACTCCTATAGCCACCCTTATCACTCCGCCCAGATAATATCAATAGCCCCCTTTATCGCTCCTATTGCCACTCTTATCGCTCCTATTGCCACCCTTATCGCTCTGCCCAGACAATATTCCAACAAATACAACCACAGTGAAATGCCACCCTTATACCCACATAATATCAACGGTGAAATGCCACCATTATATCTTCAAAATAATAATTAACACAACACAACAATTTACACGGGAATTCATATCACAATTTGCCCAATGGCTACAACCAAAATTCCAAAGATACAACTAAGTCAATTAATTTCACAACAAATAGCCGAAGGCTTCACACAATGTGTACAACACCCAAAAATAATCAACAGAGATAGAAATTACTCAACATAAAGCAAACTCTTTATTAACTCCAAATTTTTAATAATTATATAAATACCTCTTCTTAAGCTCATTTAATTAATTATTTGCAGAGAAAAAAATCCAAAATAAAATTAAATTCCAATACTTATCAAACCAGCAAATTCACGAAATTTCATAAATAATCCAATAACAATCACATCAAATTATCATATAACAACAAAGTCAACAACAAGGATTTAGGCAAGACAAATAGATGATTAAATATATGCTGATAATTATCCAATTTACTACACAATATGCTCAAGACTTTAACTCAATAAAATTTGCACATATAAACCTAGTACATACTCATCACCTCACGTACATGGTTTTCAATTACACAAATTGCACATAAGACTCAATGCCTAAGGGGAAATTCCCCCACTCGAGGTTAAGCAATACACTTACTTCTTTGAAGTTATTCTGATATTCCAAAATAGCCTTCTTGCTTAAATTGACCTCCGGACAGCTCAAATCTATCCAAGTTAATTATATAACTTCATTAAAATTTATCGAAAATAATTCCGGATAATAGTACGTCAACTTAAAAATTTTATTCCAAAAAGTCAACAAAAGTTAACGCGGGACCCGTCTCTCGGAACCCGGCATAATTTTCATGAAATTAGAATACCCATTCCGATACCAGTTCAACCATACCAATTTTATTGAGTTCCAATAACAACTCGACCTACAAATCTTAAATTTTTGTTTTTGAAAGATTTTGTAAAAATTTTGATTTCTTCCATTTAAATTTGAACTAAATGATGAATATAATCATAGAATCATTAAATATAATCACTTTAGATTATAGTACACATACCCCAACCAAGGTTGTGAAAAATCTCTCTAGAATCGCCCAAATCCGAGTTCCAAAAATTCCAAAACAAAATGCCAAAATTGACCCTTTTTGGTCCTAATAATTCTGCCCAGTTTCGCACATGCGGACTTATTTTCGTACTTGCGTGCTCGCTTTTGCGAGCGAATACACGCTTTTGCGAGGTCACTGCCCAGCCACAAAGCTCGCACCTAAGGAGCCATTTTTGCTTCTGCGCTGATCGCAGGTGCGCAATATTTCCGCTTTTGTGCTGCCCCGTCGCTTCTGCGTATCAAATATCGCACCTGCAATTGCGCAGGTGCGGAAGGCTGTCCGTATCTGCGACCTTCCTCCAGCTCTGCCCAGCTTGCTTCTGCGATGTAATCCTCACTTCTGCTAGGTTGCACCTGCGCCCAAAATTCCGCAGGTGCGAATCCAACAGTTGCTGCCATTTTCCAACAGTTTCTTCCAAGTCCGAATTACTCCGTTAACCTTCCGAAATGCACTCGAGGGCCCCCAGGACCTCAACCAATTATACCAACATGTCCCAAAATACAATACGAACTTAGTCGAGACTTCAAACCACATCAAACAATGCCAGAATTACGAATCGCGCATCGAATCGAATTATAAGTTTTCAAATCTTTCAACTTCTATATTTTGCGCCGAAACGTATCAAATCAATCCGGAATGACTTCAAATTTTGCACACAAGTCATAATTGACGTAAGGTAGCTATTCCCATTTCCGGAATCGAAATCCGACCTCGTTATCAAAAACTCACCCTTCGGTCGGATCTTTCCAAAATCTTATATTTTCCAACTTTTGCCAAAATGTGTCGAATTGTCCTACGGACTTCCAAATCCAAATCCGAACATACGCCTAAGTCCGAAATCATCATACGAAATTATTTCCATCATCGAAATTTCATTCCAGTGTCGGTTGCTCAAAAGTCAACTATCCGATCAACTCTTTCCATTTAAGCTTCAAAATAAGAATTGTTCTTTTAATTAAATTTTGAAAATCAAACTCGACCACACCCACGGGTCATAATACATATTACGAAACTTCTCGAGACCTTAAGCTACTGAATGGGGCAAAAAATTTTAAAACGACAAGTCGGGTCATTACAGGATTGCCTTTCCCAATAGTGGTATACACATCACTCAGTGTCAGTTCTTCAGTACCAATAGGTTCATGATCTCCATCATCACACATATTGCCTTGTGCAATATCACTACCCAAAGCACAACTCGGTGCATGTTTTTCAGTATCGACAACTTCATCAGTTGCACATTTCTTGCTTCCTACATTCTCGATTGATAATTGTTCATCATATCCATCTTTGCTCAGTCTATCAACACTGGTATATTCCTCTTCAATATGTTGTTCAACACGTTTAACTTCCTCAAATACTTGAACATCGCCTTCAAGAGCCGCTTCCCCACCTGTTACATTTTCATCTGCGACTTTATGCAGTGGATCATGAGCAGCATTATTATCCGATAGAGGTTCGAACGAGTCGTTCATCCTATCATATTGTCAATAGTTCATCAAATCAAAATCTGCATCACCATTGTTCATTCATTTTGATTTATCGACAATCTTAAATAACTTTTCAAACTTCTCATCAAAATATTCCTATAAAAAAATTACTAACAATGATTAATCTGAATAACATTAGCAGAAAAAAAAAGACTTCTCTATAAATAAGCTTACCTTGACTTTTATCATACCCTCATCCACAATAGAAGATCGCTCATCCTGTTGAAACTCCTCAATAACTTTTTTCGCGATCATGCGTCTTTCTTCTTCTGCATGTCTTTTAACCTACCTCGTTACCCTCTAGTATAGAGACACAGAACAAAACTTCGGGTCTAAAAGAATGCTGAAGTTCAGCAAACACATAACAAAACTTCAGCTAAACCATGCTGAAGTTAAGCAAATACAGAACAAAGCGTCATCTAAAACATGCTGAAGTTCAGCAAAATACAGAACAAAGCTTCAGCTAAAAACATGCAGAAGTTCAGCAAATACAGAACAAAGCTTCAGCTACTAGAATGCGTGGTGATTCACCAGTTGATGGAACCGGATTCAGTACTTTTGAACGAATTTGATTGCATGGTAATTGTCCAATTAAAGGCATTGAATTCAATTCCTCTTTGGTAGGAATTATATCCACCATCCTAAATGTCTGATATTTCTGTTTAATACAAAAAAGTATATTATGAAAATAAAATAAAACTGATACGTCAACATATTAGCAAAACTACAGAAAAAATAAAAAATATTAACTTACACCATGATTAATGAAGTAATCCTCATAAAGTTCTTTATATTTAGGCTCTCCCAAAAATATATAATGTAACATCTTGGGAACCTGAGGGGCATCAAAGAAGTCTTCTACTTTTAAATACTTCTCCCGAATATCTAGGAAGCGCTCATAGAACCAAACACATAGTAGAAATGAAAATCTACCTACAGTATACTCAGTTGGTTTCTTTTTGTCCTGGTTGTCCAAAGAATGTTTCATTGAGGTAATGATCTTCTCATAAGATGCATTACCCCAAGAATAATCAGCACAAGCCTTATCGTCTTAAACAATAGCTGCATACTCTGCCGACACAGTTGATTCATTCTTTTTTCTAAGCAAAACATACTCCACAACAAGAATTTTCATAAGCTTCATAGCATCTTCATCACTCTCGCATACGTGTTTGAAATTCACATCATCTTTTTGAATTTTATTCCGGGTCAAATAATCTCGAATGTCCTTCAAGGTCACACCCTTAGACTTGCCAAAATAGCGCTTCAGAATCTTGCTCTCTTATTTAACTGATTTTTTAATATTATGTGTTGTGATCCTCAAACCGCACATAATATGAAAGTCTTCAAGACTGAACGACACATTATGACCAAAAATCTTGAAACTAATGGAGTCTCGATCATTGGTGAATACGCGAGAAAGAATCAAACAACGAACCAACTTCATGCTGCAATGCAAATTCTCCATAGCCATAATATACCGAAATGTACCATTATTCAGCTTCTCCTGTTGTGTAGGAGTTAAGAAAGTTGTTATATAACGCTTCAATCCGTTGTTGCCCTTCCAGTAAGCACGACAGTTAAACCAATCTCCAAACTCATAATATTTGTCCCCTGGTTTTGTAGGTAGAGTAATAGGGACTGAAGGAGATTTGCGTATTCTACGTGCTTTAGGATCTTTAGGTGCTTTAGGATCCGTAGATGCCATATGTTCAAAAAAAAAAAAAAGTTAGGAAAAATAACGTCAGAACATTATCAAAAAAATCAGTTAAAACTTCAGGTCTAAGAAGGTTGAAATTCAGCAAATATAAAATAAAAACTTCAGCTCCTAAATGCTGAAGTTCAGCAAATACAAAATAAAACTTCAGCTCCTAGAATGCTGAAAGTTCACCAATTACAAAACAAAAACTTCAGCATAAACTCGAAGTTCAGCAAATACAAAAACAAAAACTTCAGGACTATAATGCTGAAGTTCAACAGTTACAAAACAAAAACTCGAAGTTCAGCAAACACAAAACAAAACTTCAGCTCCAAGAAATGCTGAAGTTACAAATATATAACACAAATTCAACTCCAAATAATGCTGAAGTTCATAAAATAATATAACAAAAACACAAAACACAAAATAAAACTTCAGCTCCTAGAATTAAGTTATCATTGAAGTATTATAAACTTCACACTTTAATAGCATCATCTATTTTACTCTCAAAATTGTTAAAAATATCAAAGTATCCAAAATTCACTGAAGAATTTATAGAATTTTCATCAAAAATCACAAACATACGTTCAAAAAACCTAAAAACACAATCGTAAAAGTAAAATCTAGAAAACTAATGCACTAATCAAAGTAAAACCTAGGAAACTATTTTATCATAAATAAAAAAAATAAAAATAAAAAAGGGAAACGATTCAACTAAGATGACTATAAACAAAAAAACCAGAAAATAAATTGTAAAAATAATAATAAAATAAAACCCAGAAAGTTAATGCAATATACCTGTGATTAAACGTAATGTTATTGGGGAACAAACAGTTAAAAAATCAAGAAAAATCGAAAA
Organism: Nicotiana otophora; assembly: GCA_000715115.1. Lineage (NCBI taxonomy): Eukaryota > Viridiplantae > Streptophyta > Magnoliopsida > Solanales > Solanaceae > Nicotiana > Nicotiana otophora. The sequence goes on from AWOL01S0008707.1 coordinate 37,991, forward strand.
CCGTTTGATTTCAGAGAGAAACAAATCAAAAAACGCGAAGAATGGGAGAAGAGAGACAGAGACAGTAGAATGTCGTATATTTTGAGAGAAAGTAGTCTTTTATTAAAGAAGGGCAAAATCGTCTTTTTAAAAAGATTTTAACAAAAAAAGGGGTTTGAATGCAAATAGAAAAACAAAACAGGTACAAGTTAAAAAGGGGCGACCAAATAGGGCGCCCCATGCAATTTTTACCCTCACTAACGGGTTAACCAAATATAAATAACTAGTCCATATCCTCGATTGAGATCTGGGGAGGGTAGTGTGTACGCAGACCTTACCCCTACCATGGGGTAGAGAGGCTGTTTCCAATAGACCCTCGGCATCCTTCCCTCCAAGAACTACCCACATTTGCTCTTGGGGTGACTCGAACTCACAACCTCTTGGTTGGAAGTGGAGGGTGCTTACCATTAGAGCAACTCACCTTGTCCATTCCAATATACTTAGTGAACATGATTAGAGTTATATTGTTTGATGGCACAATAATTTATTAATTTTTTCTTTTCTAGTAGTACATTAAATATAAATATTTTTTTCAGGTTTGTTGATCCAATCTTAAAATGTTTAATGTTTTATGAATAAATCAAATAATCTTTCAAAATTTATAATGAAAAAATAATATTAAAATATTCACCCTATCTGAACGGTCTTGGTTAATCTAGGAAAGGATTTGTCATTTTGAAAGTTCAATTTTCCCTTTCTTTCCTCAAATCAATAACTAAAAAGGTTTGGATGATTGATAAACATCATTTTCCCATTTATTCATGTTTTCCCATTTTACTTTGTGATGTGCTAACTAATAGGCTCATGCTTTAAAATTTCTCGATCGTTATTTAAATATCTTCAGACGCTATAACATCCCTAGAAAAGTAAGATAAATTTAATAGAGAGTTTACCTATAATTTGTTTCCTAATATTTAAAAATAAAAAATTAGCATTTGAATCTAACACGACACTACCATGTTTCGGAGTTGTCACGTTGGTCTAGGGAAAAATTAGTATTTTATTCTTAAAAGTCATAACTGTAGTCAAATCGCTTATTATTAGATGAACTAAAAGTTTTAGGTATTGAGTAAAAGCTAAAATATTACACTTTTATTCAATATGGAATTGCACTTCAATGAAATAAAATCTACTATAAATTCCATTATAAGTTTTTAAAAACTCTATTATTAGTTTACTTCAAAGTTTGAAATATTTACAATTTTATCCAACACAAATTTATTTATATAAAAAAAATTAACTTTAAGAAAATATAAAATTAATTGGTTACAATTTTGACCTTGATAGGAATAATAACTTATTTTACTTCACTATATTTTTCTTTGATGTTTTGTTATTTTAGCTATTAGATTATTCTGTGTTTTATCAATAAGAAAAAATAATAAATAAAAGTAAACTAAAATAAACTAAAGAAAACACTCCCAAAAGACCGAACTCACGGCTAACCTAAAGTTTTCAATAAGAATTCAATTCATTGGAAGTAATATTTATTCTTTTACCAAGATAACCTACAAATTTATGTTAATAATAATGTAGATGTAAATATAAATAAATACACAGTCAGATCTCTTTATAGCAGCATCCTTATATAACAACACTTCACTATAAAAGTCAAGCTTATTCTTAACCAATTTCTATAACAACACTTCGCTATAACATCCAAAAATATTCGGAACAAACAAGACCGTTATAGAGAGGTTTGCCTGTATAGCTATTTTTTGCAATTTAGTGTGCTAACACACCTGTTTCTATCAGTGTGTTGACTGTTGAGTTATAAGAACTTGTTTACAGGCGTGTGTTGAGTTAGAAAAACATGGCATATGAGAAGATTTGGCAGTTACTTATAGTTGGTATATGGTAATCGTAAGAATATTTTATTTACACCCATAATATTCTAGGAATTAATGTTCCTATATTCAATACGTTGATTCCTATAATTTATATTAGGGGAAGTGCTTCTAATGTAAAATTTAAAGATAGTGCTTCTAATATATGATTTAAAGGTTGTGCTGGGAACTACTATAAAGAGAGTTTTAGGACGGACAATTTCTAGTTACTTCTCAATTGATTGATGATAGTCCTAATCCTTTTTAAAATATATTTTTTCTTGGATATAGTTTCGGTGGAAAAAGGAGCAAGGTGTCACGACCCAAAATCTCACCACAGGCCATCACAGACGTCGTGATGGCACTTAGTCTCTAAGATTAGGTAAGCCGATTTTCATTCCATTTTTGAAGCCATTTTTTTTTTAAGTAATCAAAACTAACATCGGAAATAATTACAATACACAACCTCCCAAGACTGGTAGTACTGAATCAAGAACTCTAACTGAATACATAGAATGATCACGAGGACCGAATATACAATATTGTTTGATTACAAATTAACAGTACAATGAAATAAAAAGATTCCAAGGGACTGCGACGACCAAGCAGCTTTACCTTGAATCCTTACGATCCCGCTTTAACTCTGCTCAAGTCCGATATTTCCAATACCTCGCTCTGCACAAAAATGTGCAGAAGTATAATATGAGTACGCAGGTCGGTACCCAGTAAGTATCAAGACTAACCTCAATGGAGTAAAGACGAGGTACAGTCAAGACACTCACTAGTCTAATAACTTGTGCAATATAATATACAAAATAATAGGAAACAAATAACAATATGGCAACATGAAACAACCACTGATATGCACAGCAGACAACAAGAATACCATTAATATCGCTCAACAATTAATAAGTCAATTAAATCAAGTCCTTCAAATAAATCTCTTTCACATATAATTCTTTCAAATAATTCTCTTTCAAATATAATTTTCTCAAATAATTATTTTTCGAATATAATTCTTTCAATAAATCTTTTCAAATATAATTTCCTCAAATAAATATCTTTTCAGTACAATTCTTTCCTATAATACTTTCTAAGTAAAAATCCTTCCAAATAAATATTTTGAATATAATTCTTTCAAATAAAAAGTCACCATGTGACATCTCATTTCATAATCATAAAAATACGGGTCTCAGCCCATTTTCATATTTTTCGTAAACACGGGTCTCAATCCATTTTTATATTTCCACGGCACGATTCCCGGAACCTCGTGCCCTCATTTCATATCACAACTACACGGACAATTCACGTGCCAAATATTCTCATTATTTACTCACGACACCTCGTGCCCACATTTTATTTTACAATTCGCCTGACAATAGCCACAGGCTCTCAATTTCAACATAAAACATATTTTTATCAATTTACTATCAACAAGACCAATTGCACGAGGCATAAAAATAAACACAAGAAAAATCACAATATCACATAAAAATCATCAACACTACAACCCCACATCATCACATATCGTCCCTGACAATAGCCACCTTTATCGCTCCTATTGCCACCCTTATCACTCCTATAGCCATCCTTATCGCTCCGCCCAGACAATATCAATATCCACCCTTATCGCTCCTATTACCACCCTTATTACTCTTATAGCCACACTTATCGCTCCGTCCAGACAATATTCGGACAAACACAACAATAGTGAAATGCCACTCTTATAACCACATAAACGGTGAAATGCCACCCTTATCTTTCCAAAATAACAACTCACACAACACTACAATTTACACGGAAAATTATCACAGTAACATAACAAAAATCAATTCATATCACAATTTGCCCAATGGCCACAACCAAATTCCAAAGCTACAATCAAGTCAATTAATTTCACAACAAATAGCCAAAAGCTCCACACAATGCGTACAACACCCAAAAACAATCAGATAGAAATTATTCAACATAAAGCAAAGTCTTCATAAAAATTAAATTTTCAATAATTATATAAACACCTTTTCTTAGCTCATTTAATCAATTGTTTGCAGAGGGGGAAATTCAAAATGAAATTAAATTCCAATAATTATCAAACCAGCAAATTCACGAAATTTCATAAGTAATCAAATAACAATCATATCAAATTGTCATATAACAACAGAGTCAACAACAAGGATTTAGGTACGACAAGTAGATGATTAAATATATGCCAACAATTGTCCAATTTACTACACAATATGCTCAAGACTTTAACTCAATAAAATTTGCACATATAAACCAAGTGCGTACTCATCACCTCGCGTATATGGTTTTCAATTACACAAATTGCACATAAGACTCAATGCCTAAGGAAAAATTTCCCCACTCGAGGTTAAGTAAGACACTTACCTCTTTGAAGTTATGTCGATATTCCAAAATCGCCTTCTTGCTTGAATTGACATCCGGACCGCTCAAATCTATCTAAATTAATTGTATAACTTCATTAAACTTCATCAAAAATAATTCCGGGTAATAATACGTCGACTTAAAATTTTATTCCAAAAAAAGTCAACAAAAGTCAACGTGGGATCCGCCTCTCGGAACCCGGCATAATATTTATAAAATCCGAATACCCATTCCGATACGAGTTCAACCATACCAATTTTATCGAATTCTAATAACAAATCGCCCTCCGAATCTTAAATTTTTGTTTTTTGAAAGATTTTATAAAAATCTTGATTTTTCTCCATTAAATCCGAATTAAATGATGGATTCAAAGACATAATCATGAAAATTAATCAAAACTGGATAACAATCACTTACCCCAAACACCCACGCAAGAATCTATCCGAAAATCACCTTCTACCGAGCTCCCAATTAGATTTTGAGTTATGAACTCAAACTCCCATTTTGGGACTTTTAATTCTGCCCAGAAGTGCCTTCATCGCATTCGTGACCATAGCTTCGTGTTCGCGAAGCACAAAACATATGCTGCCCAGATTCCTTCATCGCGTTTGCGATGCCTTACGACCTGTGCCTTTCGCGTTCGAGAGACAGGCTTAACGCCAGGCAGGCCCCCAACTCCCTTTCCTCTTCACGTTCGCGTCTGACCACTCGCGTTCGCGTAGGCTTTCCTCATCTCCTTCTTCGCGTTCACGTCTTCTTCATCATGTTCGCGATGGGTAAATCCCAGCCGTCCAAAAATCCTTCATCGCGAGCGCGTGAGACCCTTCGCGTTCGTGAAGAACAATACCAGATATCAATTCCAGCAGTTGCAAAACAAGAAAAAATGATCTGAAACCATCCTGGAACTCACCCGAGCCCCCCGGGACCTCAACCAAACATACCATCAAGTCCAAAAACATCATACGAACTTAGTCGAGGCTTCAAACCACATCAAACAATGCCGAAATTACGAATCGCACATCGAATCGAATTACAAGTTTTTAAATCTTTCAACTTCTATATTTTGCGTCGAAACGTATCAAATCAATCCGGAATGACTTCAAATTTTGCACACAAATCATAATTGACTTAAGGGAGCTATTCCCATTTCCGGAATTGAAATCCGACCTCGTTATCAAAAATTCACCCTTCGATCGGACTTTTCCAAAATCTTATATTTTCCAACTTTCGCCAAAATGTGTCGAATTATCCTACGGACTTACAAATCCAAATTCGAACATACGCCTAAGTTCGAAATCATCATACGAAGCTATTTCCATCATTGAAATTCCATTCCGGGGTCGTTTGATCAAAAGTCAACTCTCCGGTCAACTCTTTCCATTTAAGCTTCTAAATAAGAATTGTTCTTTTAATTAAATTCCGAAAATCAAAGTCGACCATACCCACAGATCATAATACATATTATGAAACTTCTTGAGACCTTAAGCCACTGAGCGGGACGTAAATTCTTAAAACGACAAGTCGGATCATTACATTCTCCACCTTTTAAACAAACGTTCGTCCTCGAACGTGCTAAGAATCTTCCTAAGGACTTTAAATTACTGAGTATATTCTTACACACATACTTATGGGTGATTCTATATTCTCGCAATTTAACACGGGTCCGACAACACCATCTCAATTGAGATTATTTCTTTTCTCCATTCTTATAAGCTTTAGAGCAAAATTCCTAACCCTCCAATCATTTCCAAAATTCCTGGTTTTTACTTCGACGCGTGGTATTAGTCTCAACAGGCTATAGCAACTCGTGCCTATGCACACATCAACTATCTTGATAGTGTTGAAGAAGTACTTCAAACTTTTTCTGGGGTGTTTCATTCTTCCCCGCTTAGGGTCATTCGCCCTCAAACACATAACATAACTTATCTCTTCCTTTGCAAATCTCAACCCTCCAAAATTTACTAACTCCCAAATTTTTTAGAAATCTCGGCAGAGTCTCCCTTGTAATTGGGCCTAATCACTTGCCAGAGTAACACCAAAACAACTCCTAACAACACATCCACAATGTATATATCAATAACACAATCTCAATGTTACAAACACTGCATTATCATAATGATATCAAGACATGAAGCACATCATATGTATGCTCATCACCATATCTCTGGTCTTAAAAGCTGCTCATAATTAAATCCAACATCATCAATTAATCTCATATTAACCACCACCTCATTTCGAATTTTCACAACACTGACAACGAAATGTGACGCATGAAGACCTCATAACTATTTTTCCGATTTAACGAGTCACATTTAATACCACTTGGGCATTCATCTTATAGGTTAAAACTCAATGTTTACAGCACGAAAATGGCTGAATATGCACAGAAAATATACAAGAATTATCATATAAGCCTAACAGGAATGACTCCATATTAATATTATTGTACAAATTACATTTCACTAAGGGAAAATTTAAACTCATAAATATTTCACCACAAGGACCTCGTCCTTACATAACTTCCATCGCGGCTTGCAGCCCGGTTTAAATATTTCACATCATGTAAAAATGTGAGGATCTCGTCCTCAACTCCGAATCACAAGTATGTTGCACATTGTGCCAACTGAAAATTTCAATTTACTTTCTTTATTCTTTTCAATATATTTCATAAATAATTTTCACAACATATAATGAACTCACCTACCGGTAGGGCATATAATTCATAAAGATTGAAATCAATTATTCCAAAACACATAAAACTCACTGTAATGAATAATAAAAATTACTTTTGGGCTTATAGCCCTCAATGGTGTACCAAAAATAAAATGACAGACACGGGCTCACACCTTCAAATCTCCCAACAGGGATAACATATAAGTGGGTCACAAATTTACGAAGCTCACCCATAATTAGAGCATAATAGGAGGACTCACCTCAATATTCAGAACCGAATCAAATTAAGAACGATATCCTTTCATAATAAAAATCAAGATCGTACCTGTAACGACACCATCTGGTGTATTGGCCCCAGCCAAATCATAGTGATTATATCAACGGGTCGGGCCTCCACCTCTTAGGTGCCCACTACCCGTCTGTCCTTCACCTCTAGCTGACTGTGCACGTGGAGTTTCAACTGGAATAAAGTTTGTAGCTGGAGTGTTCTGATGAAATCCACCCCTTCCAAGTCTGGGACAATCTCTCATGATATGCCTAGTATCACCACACTCATAACAACCCTTCTGAGGTCGTGGATGCTCATACTGGGTCTGTGCCGGATAACTGGAATAACCACTATAAGAATCTCGTGCCGATGGTGCACTATAAACTGGAGCACTCCGAGTAATCTGATGTGCGGACTGAGCTGACCGACTGCTCGAGCCTTCGCTATAATGGGTTCTGGCTGAAGAGTAAAACCCATTGAATCCTCCAGACCTTTAAGACCTTTTGGCCTCCTTAGACTCCCTTTCCTCACCTAAAACACCCTCAATCTTCCTTGCAATCTCCACTACTTGTTGAAATGGAGCATCAATTTATAACTCACTAGCCATGCATATTTTAATATCATAATCGAGCCCCTCAATGAATCTGCGGACCCGTTCTCTGATTGTAGGAACTAAGATAGGTGCATGACGGGCTAACTCACTGAACCTGATAGCATATTCTGACATTATCATAGTGTCCTGACACAATCGTTCAAACTCTGTGCGCCACGCATCTCTGAGAGTCTGGGGAACAAACTCTTTCAAGAACATTTCCGAAAATTGAGCCCAAGTTAGTGGTGTGGCATCGACTGGTCTACCTTATTCATAGATTTGCCACCACGGATACGCTGTGCCTGATAGTTGAAATGTAGTAAAGAAAACTCCGCTAACTTCCACAATACCCATGGTGCGGAGAATACGGTGACAATATTCCGAAATCCTTGGGCATTCTTTGTAGTTGTGCCACTGAAAGTTGGTGGATCATATTTCTTAAACCTTTCAAGTCTCTTTTGTTCTTCTTCTGATGCCTCAGGCCTGACCTCAGGCCGAACCTGAATAACAGGTTGTACCAGTACTACACCCGGAACCTGTCCAACGTGAACCTGCTACTCTGGAGTTGTGGTAGGAGTCTGAGCTACTCCCCCAATTTGCGGAATGTTTGGTGCAACAGAGATCAATTCTGCCTGAGTTAATGTACCAAACATACTCAGGAACTGTGCTAAAATCTCCTGAAGTCCTAGGGTAACAACAGGTGCTTCCGGTACCTGTCCCCCAACTGGAGCTACTAGTGGCTCCTCAACTGTTGTTCTGACAAGTGCTCTAGTCGCATCACGTGCCCTTCCTCGACCTCTACCTCGGCCCCGGCCTCTTGCAGCCCTAGCAGTATGTGCGGATGCCTTCTCAGCTAACCCACCAGCACGTGTCCTCACCATCTGTGAGAGAATGGAGATACAAAGGTTCAAATTCCAAATTCAACAAATTCCGCACGACATGAATGAAATAAATGGAAATTTTCTAACAGTTATGTAGTCTCTAGAAGATAAGTACAGACGTCTCCGTACCGATCCGCAAGACTCTACTAGACTCGTTCGTGACTCGTAGAACCTATGAACCTAGATATCTGACACCAGCTTGTCATGACCCAAAATCCCACCACAGGCGTCGTGATGGCACTTAGTCTCTAAGACTAGGTAAGTCGATTTTCATTACATTTTTGAAGCCATTTTTTTTAAGTAATCAAAACTAACAGCGGAAATAATTACAATACACAACCTTCCAAGACTGCTCAAGATCGATATTTCCAATACCTCGCTCTGCACAAAAATGTGCAGAAGTGTAGTATGAGTACCCCACGGTCAGTACCCAGTAAGTATCAAGACTAACCTCAATGGAGTAGAGACGAGGTACAGTCAACACACTCACTAGTCTAATAACCTGTGCAATATAATATACAAAATAATAGGAAACAAATAACAATAGGGCAGCATGAAACAACCACTGATATGCACAGCAGACAACAAGAATACCATTAATATCGCTAAACAATTAATAAGTACAATTATACCCAATTAAATCAAGTCCTTCAAATAAATGTCTTTCACATATAATTCTTTCAAATAATTCTCTTTCAAATATAATTTTCTCAAATAATTATTTTCAAATATAACTCTTTCAATAAATCTTTTCAAATATAATTTTCTCAAATAAATATCTTTCCAGTACAATTCTTTCCTATAATACTTTCTAAGTAAAAATCCTTCCAAATAAATAATTTGAAGATAATTCTTTAAAATAAAAGGTCACCATGTGACATCTCATTTCATAATCATAAAAATACGGGTCTCAGCCCATTTTCAAATTTTCGTAGACGCGGGTCTCAGCCCATTTTCATATTTCCAAGGTACCTCGTGCCCATAATTAAATCATCATATTTTTCTGACACCTCGTGCCCTCATTTCATATCACAACTACACGGACAATTCACGGTCAAATATTCTCATTATTTACTCACGATACCTCGTGCCCACATTTCATTTTATAATTCGCCTGGCAATAGTGACAGACTCTCAATTTCAACATAAAACATATTGTTATCAATTTACTATCAACAAGACCAATTGCACAAGGCATAAAAATAAATCTTTTCAAATAAATCTCCTCAAATAAATATCTTTCCAGTACAATTCTTTCCTTTAATACTTTCTAAGTAAAAATCCTTCCAAATAAATATTTTGAATATAATTCTTTCAAATGAAAAGTCACCATGTGATATCTCATTTCATAATCATAAAAATACGGGTCTCAGCCCATTTTTAAATTTTTATAAACACGGGTCTCAGCTCATTTTCATATTTTCACGGCACCTTATGCCTATAATTAAATTGTCATATTTTTCCGGCACCTCATGCCCTCATTTCATATCATAACTACACGGACAATTCACGTGCCAAATATTCTCATTATTTACTCACGATACCTCGTGCCCACATTTTATTTTATAATCCGTCTGGCAATAGTAACAGGCTCTCAATTTCAACATAAAACATATTGTTATCAATTTACTATCAACAAGACCAATTGCACAAGGCATAAAAATAAACACAAGAAAAATCACAACATCACATAAAAATCATCAACACCACAACCCCACATCATCACATATCGTCCCTGACAATAGCCACCCTTATCGCTCCAATTGCCACCCTATTCACTCATATAGCCATCTTTATCGTTCCGCCCAGACAATATCAATAGCCACCCTTATCACTCCTATTGCCACCCTTATCGCTCCTATAGCCACCCTTATTGCTCCGCCCAGACAATATTCCAACAAATACAACAATAGTGAAATGTCACCCTTATAACCACATAATATCAACGGTGAAATACCACCCTTATCCCCCAAAATAACAACTCACACAACACAACAATTTACACGAAAAATTATCACAGTAACATAAAAAAATTAATTCGTATCACAATTTGCCCAATGGCCACAACCAAATTCCAAAGGTACAACCAAGTCAATTAATTTTACAATAAATAGTCAAAAGCTTTACACAATGCATACAATACCCAAAAACAATCAATAAAGATAGAAATCAAATTTTCAATAATTATATAAACACCTCTTCTTAAACTCATTTAATTAATTATTTGCAGAGGAAAAAATTCAAAATGAAATTAAATTCCAATAATTATCAAACCGGCAAATTCACGAAATTTCATAAATAATCAAATAACAATCACATCAAATTGTCATATAACAATAGAGTCAACAACAAGGATTTAGGCACGACAAGTAGATGATTAAATATATGCCAACAATTATTCAATTTACTACACAATATGCTCAAGACTTTAACTCAATAAAATTTGCACATATAAACCAAGTACGTACTCGTCACCTCGCGTACATGGTTTTCAATTACACAAATTGCACATAAGACTCAATGCCTAAGGGGAATTCCCCCACTCAAGGTTAAGCAAGACACTTACCCCTTTGAAGTTATGCCGATATTCCAAAATCGCTTTCTTGCTTGAATTGACCTCCGGATTGCTCAAATCTATCCAAATTAACTGTATAACTTCATTAAAATTCATCGGAAACTACTCCGGGTAATAATATGTTGACTTAAAATTTTATTCCAAAAAAAGTTAACAAAAGTTAACACGGGACCCGCCTCTCGGAACCCGACATAATTTTCATAAAATCTGAACACCCATTCCGATACGAGTTCAACCATACCAATTTTATCGAATTCCAATAAAACATCGACCTCCGAATCTTAATTTTTTATTTTTTGGAAGATTTTATAAAAATCTTGATTTTCCTCCATTAAATTCGAATTAAATGATGGATTCAAAGACATAATCATGGAAATTAATTAAAACTGGATAAGAATCACTTACCCCAAACACCCACGTAAGAATCTCTCCGAAAATCGCCTTCTACCGAGCTCCCAATTAGATTTTGAGTTATGAACTCAAACCCGTGTTTTGGGACTTTTAATTCTGCCCAGAAGTGCCTTCATCGCGTTCCTGACCATAGCTTCGTGTTCGCGACCATAGCTTCGCGTTCGCGAAGCACAAAACATGTGCTGCCCAGATTCCTTCTTCGCGTTCGCGATGCCTTCCGACCTCTTCCTTTCGCGAGACATGAGTCGCGTTCGCGAAGGCTTAACACCAGGCAGGCCCCCAACTCCCTTTCCTCTTCGCGTTCGCATCTGACCACTCGCGTTCGCGTAAGCTTTCCTCATCTCTTTCTTCGCGTTCGCGTCTTCTTCATCGCGTTCATGATGGGTAAATCCCAATCGTCCAAACTCCTTCTTCGCGAACGTGTGAGACTCTTCGCGTTTGCGAAGAACAATACCAGATATCAGTTCCAGCATTTGCAAAACAAGAAAAACTGATCTGAAACCATCCCGGAACTCACCCGAGCCCCCTGGGACCTCAACCAAACATACCATCAAGTCCCAAAATATCATACGAACTTAGTCGAGGCTTCAAACCACATCAAACAACGCCGAAATTACGAATCGCGCATCGAATCAAATTATAAGTTTTCAAATCTTTCAACTTCTATATTTTGCGCCGAAACGTATCAAATCAATCCGGAATGACTTTAAATTTTGCACACAAGTCATAATTGACGTAAGGGAGCTATTACTATTTTCGGAATCGAAATCCGACCTCGTTATCAAAAATTCACCCTTCGGTCGAACGTTTCCAAAATCTTATATTTTCCAACATTCGCCAAAATGTGTCAAATTATCCTACGGACTTTTAAATCTAAATCCGAACATACGCCTAAGTCCGAAATCATTATACGAAGCTATTTCCATCATCGAAATTCTATTTCGGGGTCATTTGCTCAAAAATCAACTCTCCGGTCAACACTTTCCATTTAAGCTTCTAAATAAGAATTGTTCTTTTAATTAAATTTCGAAAATCAAAGTCGACCACACCCACGGGTCATAATACATATTACGAAACTTCTCGAGACCTTAAGCCACTGAACGAAGCGTAAATTCTTAAAACGACAAGTCGGGTCGTTACATAAGATTTATCAATTTTTAGATTTAACAGTATTTCATATGGAGTTTAAAGGTGGGCATGCCTTTAGAACTTCAAAACAAAGTAGGACATTATGTTCTCGTTGAACAATTTCAAGAAATTGGATTATATGGTGGCCAAGCATTTTTTTAGGATTTTGATTTAAGAAGTATGTCCAAAAAGAATTAGGTTTAATCTTAACGTGTATTATTCCAATTGTGTCCTTTTCTTGGCAGTAGTTGTATTTAATATTTTAGGACTGTTTTGTTACATCAACATTGTATTCATGCTTTTATAATAACTAATTTTAGTGTACGTGCGTTGCATGTGTATTCCGCATCAATTAATAAAATTTGCATACAAGTAAAGAAAATAATTTAGATTTAATGGTAATAACAACTCTTTTGAGAAAATGTTAAATTGTATGATACCAAATTGGTCAAATTACTTTTTGGTATTCATCAAGGAGAGAAGATCTATCCCTAAAAAAAGTGTTTTCTATAAATTGTACAATTGTTGTTTTAGAACTTGACTTGGACTCCATAATCAATATTTTACGGTGATTGAAGTTTTCATATATTAGGTCCCGACTTGGACTTCGTGATTGAGTGTGGTCATGATTCAATAAGCAGAATATCAAATCAAAAGGAAAGCTTGTTTATTATAAATTTGAAGTAATAATTCAAATTGTTAGAGAAATTTGAAAATTAGTTTATTTACCAAAATAATCTATACTTTGTTGTTAAATTTAAGTGAATGCTTATATCACTCTCAAACATGGCGCGGATTATTAGTCAATCAATAATTTGATATTATTTTTGTGATTGACATTCTACTTTAAAATTTTATTCCTTTATTAGAGTGGTCTCTATGACAATTATTAAGAGTTTTGTATCTAAAAGCAATAATTACATTCATAAGGATATCGTGCACAATAAACTTTAATAAAAATACAGTATTGTGTATAAACTTAACACATTACCACCAAATAATGCAAGAACTAATGACGCTAGTCCATACAAACTTAACTATCTTTTTTTTTGGGTAGTTGATGATGTACTAACTCATTTATAGTATAAAAAGGATCTATATATATAATATGTAGAATATTTTTTTATACTTATCCATTAATAACTACAGTAAACTTAAATAAAGACAAAAAACAAAAAACAGAACCCCGCAATAAATAAGAATAACTAATTCTTCCTTTAGATTAGAACATCGAATATATTACAAAGCATTTGTATTTGCAATATGTATTTGGAAAGAATTGTCAATTAAATAAGAAAAATACTTTAGATGTTGAATAAGAAGATTGACAAAAGAACTAAGATAGCAACGACTTACCTTAAAAATTATAACTTACTTTTACTAAATTACACAAAAAAAAAAACTTGAAAATTTATCAAAAAAAGGTATTTGGACAGACAAAAGGTAGTGAGAGAGCATGAGAAAAATTGACACCTTACTGCTTCTTAGATTTGCACTTCATGAATATGCCGAATTGAGACAAACTTGACCTACTGCAAAATTTTCGCTAGTTAACATTATAAGCATTAAAATTTTGATTGATTTCCTCTACGTCCCCTGATGCTTCCAGCTACCTAGAAGGAAGAAACAAGAGATAGAAAGGATTAGTAAAATCTTAAATTGCATGTATGTAAGTGTTTCTTATATAGTTTCAAAACAGAGTAAAAGTACTACATAAAGAGAATCCTACAGGATGGAAAATGTCATCACTCAAAATCTAACCATGGTCATGATGACACTTATCATGTACAAGGCAAGCCTACTTCCCAAAATATTATTACTAAACCGATTATAAGAATTTAATAAAATATTTCAACATTTGAATTTCTCATAAACTAAATCAACTCTAAATATAATTTTAAAAATACGGAAACGAACCCCAAACATCGGGATGTCACTAAGTCATGAGCGTCTAAAACTATAAACTAAGATATATAAACTGTCTAACTGTCCAAAAGAAGAAATGACAAAAGAAGTAACAAGGTCCTGCGGACACTAGCAGCTACCTTGCAATCTCCACAAATAGTCGGCCTGAACTCAACGATCGCGCTCTAATTCACCTAGATCTGCACATAAAGTGCATGGTGTAGTATGAGTACAACCACCTCAGCAAGTAACAGAAATAACTAAGGAACAAAGCAATAGTGACGAGCTAAGTAAAACAGTCCAATTATTTATTTTCATAATTTAAAAATAAACAGGTAAATTCCATAACTCAATAAATGCCACAAAGAAGTTTAACAGATAAATGCAGCAACAACACAAATAAATACAACCTCACAGCAGTGTCACTCCATCACCCATCACTCGCACTCAACACTCAACACTCTGCGCTCACTGGGGGTGTGTACAGACTCCGGAGGGGCTCCCAAAGCCCAAGCGCTAAGCACGGACAACTCACGTGCCATCATATCAATAGCTGAATCTGCATGGTCAACTCACATGCTACGCGGACAGCTCACGCGCTATGGTATCAATACCTGGACCTACGCGAACAACTCACGTGCTATGGTATTAATATCCTCACAACCAGGCCCTCGGCCTCACTCAATCATGTACCTCACTAGCCTCATCATCACCAACAAATAAGAGAACACAGCCCACATCAGGTATCACCGCATATTAGCAAATAATAGAGACTGAGGTAAACAGGTACAATAATTTCTATGACTGAGTACAAATAATGTGAGCATGAATAAAGCCTAAGCATGATCTCTAACATGAAGGCAAACAAGTTTAACAACAAATAAACACATAACCACAGATAATAGCCATTAGGCCTCACAGCTTCACGGGACAGACCAAGTCTTAATCCCTCGCAGTGTACAACCACACGTTTGTCACCTAGCGTGGGTATCACTTCCAAACCATCGCGTGATGTCAAATCTCCAGGTTTATACTCTCAAAACTAGAGTTAAAACTGTTACTTACCTTAACAGCATAAACATCCTACTCTTTAATACCCTCGTCTCTGGACTCGGTCTCCAAAAGCTCTGAATCTATCCATAATCAGAATAATACTATCAACATAGGCTAAAGAATCGAATTCCAACGGAAAAACTACATAAATAGGCCAAAACTCTAAAATCGGCCAAAACTCGGCCCCCGAGCCCACATCTCAAAACCAGTAAAAATGACAGAATAATAATCCTCGTCCTCTCCCGAGTCTAACCATATAAAATTCATCAAATTCCGACATCAACTCGACCCTCAAATCTTCAATTAAAGTCTTGAAGATTTCTACCATTTTCAACCAAATCTATACCCATTTGAACTCCACAGTCTTTCCATAAACCTTATTGATATGTATAAATGATACTATTACACCCAAGAATGATACTCTTAATCACCCATCTTTACCCAAACTCAAAATTGAAGACTAGGGGTTAGAACCTTACCTCTTGGGTGAAGATCTTGTGATATTTCCTTGTTGGATTTCAAAGCTTGAACAAGATCTTGATGAACAAAGCACTTGACCTTCTTTCTCCCTCTAGAAGACTCTCCCTTCTCTCTAAAAAATGTTATATTTTTGCTCCAAAATGAGTCCCAAAGCCTATTTATCAAAATGGGTTCGGGTTATGAAAATAGAAAAAATAACCCTCCGAAAGCAGGTTTGCGGTCGCATAATGGACCGCAGAATGGGTATGCGGGTCGCAAAATGCACCGCGAAATCGATGCCCAAAAATGGTCTTTACTGGAAAGGTTTGCGACCATTTTTCGGACGCATAACTACTTCTGCGATCGCATAATGGTTCTGCAATCACAGAATTGGTCGCAGAATCGTATTTTTCCAGACTTTGGTACTTTGGTCATAACTTCTTGTAGAAATATTCAAATTATGAACGGTTTAAAGAGCTGGAAACTAGACACATAGACCTTTATTTTGATAGGTAATACACCATATAACACTTCATATTATGAGAGTTATGCTTATTTGAAATTAGGTCTTGTGCGAACTCACTCGAAACTTTAGTCTTATGAAATTTCCAACTTCCAAACTTCTCGTTAACCATCCGAAATCATTCCGAGCCCCTCGGGACCTCAACCAATATTTCCCACAAGTCATATATCACTACTCGAACTTAGTCGAACCTTCGGAACAACCAAAACAACAATAAAATACCAATTCAACCTCAAATTCAAGCCTAAGAACTTCTAAACTTCAAACATTCGCGAACGACGTCGAAACCTATCAAACCACGTCCGAATGACCTCATATTTTGTACACACGTCACAAATGACATTACGAACCTACTCCAATTTTCGAAATTCCATTACGACCCCAATATCAAATTTTTCCACTGCCGACCGAAATCACCAAATTTCCAATTTCGCCAATTCAAGCCTAATTCTACCACGGACCTCCCAATCACATTCCGGACGCACTCCTAAGTCCAAAATCACCTAACGGAACTAACGGAACTATCAAAATTCAAATCCGAGATTGTTTACACATAGGTCAACATCGGATTGACTTTTCTAGCTTAACTTTCTAACTAAGAGACTAAGTGTTCATTTCACTCTAAAACTACTCCGGACCCAAACTTACCAAGTCGATACAACTCAACACCGCTGAACAACACATAAAGAAGCAGGAATAAGAAAACAAGACTATAACTCTCGAAACGACTGGCCGGGTCGTTACAGAAAATTATAGTTATAATTAATAGGCGATAGTGCAAATTCAAGTAATAAGAGAATAATTTGTATAAGGTAAAATTTGTTTGATTTTGAATTCTAAATATTAGGATTTATTAGGTACAAAATTCAAATACGGAAAGGTATAATAAACAAAATTTTTAGTTAATTTTAAAGTCCTAAATATTAGAAAAATAATTAAATGACTATTGTGTCCAACGTGTACTCTTTTTTAAAGGGTAAAAATGACGAAAGATATTTCGCTAAGGGTCCTCGTTCTTTTAATATAGTATATATATAGATAGATAGATATAGTTATTACAACATAAGCAATATCTTATTCAATTTTAAATTTCTAATATTAGGTGTCCTACATAATTCAAATAGAAAATTTTAATAAAATTTTTAGGTAATTTCAAAGTCTTAAATATTAAAAAATTAAGTAATTATTTTAATTTATAGTACATTATTAGATCTTTTTGGAATAAAACTTGTTCAACAAACAGCTTTGTGGAATCACATAATTATAATCTTTGTAATTCGTTTGTTTTATCTGTCATTCACCTAATTATATATTATGCTTCTAGAAAATAATACAGAATACCAAATACATTATTTATATATTCTATACGTATTTATTAATACATTATTACTATTATTACTTTGGTAAGAACATGTAACGACCCGACTTGTCGTTTTAAGAATTTACGCCCCGTTCAGTGACTGAAGGTCTTGATCAGCCTCGCAATATGTATTATGACCCGCGTGTGTGGTCGAGTTTGATTTACGGATGATTCAAAAGGATTTGGGACACTTAGTCCCTCAGATGGAAACTTAAGTCTTAGGATTTTTACCGTAGCCGGAACTGTATAAAAACGACTACGGAATGGAGTTCCGTCGGTTTCGTTAGCTTCGTTGGGTGATTTTGGACTTAGGAGCGTGTCTGGACTGTGAATCTGAGGTCTGTAGCCAATTTAGGCTTGAAATGGCGAAAGTCAACTTTTTTGGAGAATTGGACCGGAAATTGACTTTTTGATATCGGGGTCAGAATGCGATCCCGAGAGTTGGAACAACTCTATTATGTTATTTGGGACTTGCCTATAAAATTTGACGTCATTCCGGGTTGGTTTGATAGGTTTAGGCACGAGTTTTAGAAGTTGGAAGCTTTGGAAGTTCGTAAGTTCGATTCGTGGTGCGATTTGTATTTTCGGCGTTATTTGATGTGATTTGAGACCTCGAGCGAGTCCGTGTTAGGTCGTGAAACTTGTTGGTATTTATAGACGGGGTCCCGGGGGCCTCGGGTGTATTTCGGATGGGCTACGGACCATTTCCTTCTATTTTTGAACTGCTGTTTCTATTTTCTGGTGTTCTTCTTCGCGTTCGCGAAGATTACCTCGTGTTCGCGAAGTGTTACTGCTGACCACCTTATATTTCTTCTTCGCGTTCGCGTTCGCGAAAGTTTGTCTTTTCCTTCACCGTATTCGTGATTAGACACTCGCGTTCGCGATGCTCTTCATGGCAGCCTCATGTTTCTTCTTCGCGTTCGCGAAGAGCATCTCGTGTTCGTGAAGGTTTCATGTTCTTATTCTTCGCGTTCGCGGCCCTTTACTCGCGTTCGCGTAAGTCAGTCATGGGCCATTAAATTTTTCCTCTCCGCATTCGCGAACAACCCATCGCGTTCGCGAAGCACAACTGAACAGTTCATTTTTCTTCTTCGCGAATGCAATCCTTTCTCCGCGTTCGCGATACACAATCACCTGGGCAGAATATAAGATTTCCAAATCGAGGGTTAGGCCATTTTTATCTCATTTGGACTTGTAGAGCTCGGTTTTGAGCGATTCCTTGTGGGTTTTTCAAGCAAATCGATTGGGTAAGTGTTCTTCACCTAAAATCTATTTATTTCCATGATTCTATCTTTATATTTATCATTTAAATTGTGTTTTGAATTGAGGAAAAGGGTGGTTTTTGAAGAAAATTTTCAAAATGAAAAAAATCACGATTTGAGGGACAAAATGGTATCGGAACTTGATAAAATTCATATGGTTGAACTCGTATCGGAATGGGTATTCGTATTTCATGAAAATTTTGTCGGGTTCCGAGAGGCGAGCCCCGCGTTAATTTTTGTTGACTTTTTAGAATAAATTTTTAAGTCGACGTATTATTATCCGGAATTATTTCCGATGAATTTTGATGAAGTTATACAATTAATTTGGATAGATTTGAACGGCTCGGAGGTCAATTCAAGCAAGAAGGCGATTTTGAAATATCGGCATAACTTCAAAGAGGTAAGTGTCTTGCTTAACCTCGAGTGGGGGAATTTTCCCTTAGGCATTGAGTCTTATGTGCAATTTGTGTAATTGAAAATCATGTACGCGAGGTGACGAGTACGTACTTGGTTTATATGTGCAAATTTTATAGAGTAAAATTCTTGAGCATATTGTGTAGTAAATTGGATAATTGTTGGCATATATTTAACCATCTACTTGTCGTGCCTAAATCCTTGTTATTGACTCTGTTGTTATATGACAATTTGATGTGATTGTTATTTGATTATTTATAAAATTTTGTGAATTTGCTGGTTTGATAATTATTGAAATTTAATTTTATTTTGGATTTCCACCCTGCAAATAATTAATTAAATGAGTTTAAGAAGAGGTGTTTATATAATTATTAAAAATTTAATTTTTATGAAGACTTTGCTTTATGTTGAGTAATTTATATTTCTATTGATTATTTTTGGGTGTTGTACGCATTGTGTGGAGCTTTTGGGTATTTGTTGTGAAATTAATTGACTTGGTTGTAGCTTTGGAATTTGGTTGTGGCCATTGGGCAAATTGTGATATGAATTGATTTTTGTTATGTTGCTGTGATAATTTTCCGTGTAAATTGTTGCGTTGTGTGAGTTGTTATTTTGGGGAGATAAGGGTGGCATTTTACCGTTGATATTATGTGGGTATAAGGGTGGCATTTTACCGTTGATATTATGTGGGTATAAGGGTGGCATTTTATTATTGTTGTATTTGTTGGAATATTATCTGGGCGGAGCGATAAGGGTGGCTATAGGAGCGATAAGGGTGGCAATATGAGCGATAAGGGTGGCTAATAATATTATCAGGGCGGAGCGATAAGGGTGGCTATTGATATTGTCTGGGCGGAGCGATAAGGATGGCTATAGGAGTGATAAGGGTGGCAATAAGAGCGATAAGGGTGGCTATTGTCAGGGATGATATGTGATGATGTGGAGTTGTGATATTGATAATTTTCATGTAATGTTGTGATTTTCTTGTGTTTATTTTTATACCTTGTGCAATTTGTCTTGTTGTTGGTAAATTGATAACAATCTGATTTATGTTGAAATTAAGAGCCTGTGGCTATGGCCAGGCGGATTATAAAATAAAATATGGGCACGAGGTGTTGTGAGTAAATAATGAGGATATTTGGCACGTGAGTTGTCCGTGCAATTGAGATATGAAATGTGGGCACGAGGTGCTGTGATGAAATGATAATAATACTTGGCACGTGAGTTGTCCGTGCAGTTGTGATATGAAATGAGGGCACGAGGTGCCGGAGAAATATGATGATTTAATTATGGGCACAAGATGTCGTGGAAACATGAAAAATGGGTTGAGACCCGTGTTTACGAAAAAATATGAAAATGGGTTGAGACCCGTATTTTTATGATTTTGAAATAAGGTGTCACATGGTGACTTTTAATTGAAAGAATTATATTCAAAATATTTATTTGGAAGGATTTTTATTCAAAAAAAATTATATGAAAGAATTGTATTTGAAAGATACTTATTTAAGGAAATTATATTTGAAGATATTTATTGAAAGAATTTTATATTTGAAAGATGTTTATTTGAGGAAATTATATTTGAAAAAGAGTTTTATTTGTAAGAATTATGTGTGAAAGATATGTAATTGAAGAACTTGAATTAACTGGGTATAAATGTATTTATCAATTGTTGAGCGATATTAACGGTGATTTTATTGTTTTACTGTGCACATCACTAGTTGTTTTATGTTGCCCTTATTGTTATTTATGTCCTATTATTTTATATATTATATTGCACAGGTTATTAGACTAGTGAGTGTCTTGACTGTACCTCGTCTCTACTCCATTGAGGTTAGTCTTGATACTTACTGAGTACCGACTGTGGCGTACTCATACTACACTTCTGCACATTTTTGTGCAGAGNTGGGCAAATTGTGATATGAATTGATTTTTGTTATGTTGCTGTGATAATTTTCCGTGTAAATTGTTGCGTTGTGTGAGTTGTTATTTTGGGGAGATAAGGGTGGCATTTTACCGTTGATATTATGTGGGTATAAGGGTGGCATTTTATTATTGTTGTATTTGTTGGAATATTATCTGGGCGGAGCGATAAGGGTGGCTATAGGAGCGATAAGGGTGGCAATATGAGCGATAAGGGTGGCTAATAATATTATCAGGGCGGAGCGATAAGGGTGGCTATTGATATTGTCTGGGCGGAGCGATAAGGATGGCTATAGGAGTGATAAGGGTGGCAATAAGAGCGATAAGGGTGGCTATTGTCAGGGATGATATGTGATGATGTGGAGTTGTGATATTGATAATTTTCATGTAATGTTGTGATTTTCTTGTGTTTATTTTTATACCTTGTGCAATTTGTCTTGTTGTTGGTAAATTGATAACAATCTGATTTATGTTGAAATTAAGAGCCTGTGGCTATGGCCAGGCGGATTATAAAATAAAATATGGGCACGAGGTGTTGTGAGTAAATAATGAGGATATTTGGCACGTGAGTTGTCCGTGCAATTGAGATATGAAATGTGGGCACGAGGTGCTGTGATGAAATGATAATAATACTTGGCACGTGAGTTGTCCGTGCAGTTGTGATATGAAATGAGGGCACGAGGTGCCGGAGAAATATGATGATTTAATTATGGGCACAAGATGTCGTGGAAACATGAAAAATGGGTTGAGACCCGTGTTTACGAAAAAATATGAAAATGGGTTGAGACCCGTATTTTTATGATTTTGAAATAAGGTGTCACATGGTGACTTTTAATTGAAAGAATTATATTCAAAATATTTATTTGGAAGGATTTTTATTCAAAAAAAATTATATGAAAGAATTGTATTTGAAAGATACTTATTTAAGGAAATTATATTTGAAGATATTTATTGAAAGAATTTTATATTTGAAAGATGTTTATTTGAGGAAATTATATTTGAAAAAGAGTTTTATTTGTAAGAATTATGTGTGAAAGATATGTAATTGAAGAACTTGAATTAACTGGGTATAAATGTATTTATCAATTGTTGAGCGATATTAACGGTGATTTTATTGTTTTACTGTGCACATCACTAGTTGTTTTATGTTGCCCTTATTGTTATTTATGTCCTATTATTTTATATATTATATTGCACAGGTTATTAGACTAGTGAGTGTCTTGACTGTACCTCGTCTCTACTCCATTGAGGTTAGTCTTGATACTTACTGAGTACCGACTGTGGCGTACTCATACTACACTTCTGCACATTTTTGTGCAGAGTCAGGTATTGAAGATAACGGACTTGAGTAGAATTAAAGCGGGATCGTAAGGATTCAAGGTATAGTTGTTTGGTTGTCGCAGTCCCTTGGAGTCTTTTCATTTCATTGTACTGTTAACTTGTAATCAAACAGTATTGTATATTCGGTTCTCGTGATCATTCTATGTATTCAGTTAGAGTTCGTGACTCAGTACTACCAGTCTTGGGAGGTTGTATATTCATATTTGTTCCGCTGTCAGTTTTGATTATTTATTTAATTCAAAAAAAATGGCTTCAAAAGGTAATTGAAATCGGCTTACCTAGTCTTAGAGACTAGGTGCCATCACGACGCTTGTGGTGAGATTTTGAGTCGTGACAGAAAATAACATTTATTCTTGTATCGTATATACAAATACTATTTTAAGAGCTATTTCAATCCTGGTTTTATTATTATTGATATTTAAGATTTTAAATTCAATAAATTACAAAATTATTTTAATTCTTAATTGGATGTTTTCTAATGCTACACGAAATGTACAAACACTAAAATAAATAAGTGAATGAAACAAAAGCCGGAAATAAGAACAAAATCTCGTCGTTGACATACATGAGATCTTTCACCCGTTTTCTTTCGATCTTTCTTTTTTAATTATGTTTTTTCTCTTTAATATAATACTCTTAAATCTGAATGGGGTTGAAAGTAAAAAACTTTATTAACAAAACAAATCCTTACAAAGTGGACGAAACTTTCCTAGTTTGGATTGAAAAGTGCAGGAATTCTAGAATTAAAAAATGAAAATTCTAAATATTAAAAAAATAATTAAATGACTATTTCTAAATATTATAGAAATAATTAAATGAATACTCCTATGTATTAGAAAAATAATTAAATGACTATTTCTAAATATTAGGAAAATAATCTAATGACTATTTTGTCCAATGTGAACTATATTTTAAAAGAGTAAAAAAAAGACGAACGACATTTTACTAAAGGCATTCGTGCTTTTAATATAGTACTAGTTTTAGTGTACGTGTGTCGCACGTGTGCATTACATTAATCAATATAAAACATATACACAAATTATTGAAAAATAGTAATGGAGGTTAAACTAAATTCAATATATGTTTAATGATGAAAATATACATTAGTAAATTGATATAATATATGGTTGAATTCAACATGTTCTGAATGAATTTAGTGTAATTAGGTCTATCGAATTTATAGTTATAAATATTTTATTATATAAAATACAAATATACTATGTTGCTGTATCTCATCTTGCATCTCTTTGTAAATCTTACGTTCATTATGTCATTATACAAAAAAATAATTGTTCATTCAAAGTTAATCAAAATTATAGACAAGCTAGATGGACCTCTTCGCGTATAAAAAAGGTTGCATGGATTCTTATTGATTTAAGTCTAAATTCCCTTCTTTGCATGTTCATCCAATGCCAAATAAAAGTTAATACTATTCTAAACTCATTTCGAATGTACTTTGCTAGCAACAACTTAAATTTCAAGAGTTCACAATGTTGAGGTCAATTTTTCAAAATTATGGGAGGGGGGGGGGGGGATGATAAATTGTCACGACCCAAAACCTAACCCGTCGTGATGGCGCCTATCGTGATATTAGGCAAGCCAACATCTACAAAACACTTTCAACATTTAACAGAAATGAATTACTATATTTAAAATAACCGACGTCTTTCATGAAAACGGGGTAAAACCCAAAGCATAAGTGCGGAAACATAGCCCGGCATTGGGGTCTCACTGAATCATGAGTATCTAGATATCCAGTCTAATACAAACAGTGTCTGGGTATCAATACTGAAAAGAAAGAAAACGTAGAATGAGAGACAAGGTTTGCGGACGTCGGCAGCTACCTCGTAGTCTCCGATACTCGATCGCGCACGAACTCAACGACCTCCGTGATCAAACACACCTGGATCTGCATATGAAGTGCAGGGTGTAGCATGAGTACAACCAACCCAGCAAGTAATAAAAATAAATCAAGAACTGAGAAGGTAGTGATGAACTATACAAATACAATTTATTTTCAATAATTCTAGCAAAGAATAGACATGCTTTCAAATCTGACAATTCAAGTCAAATCAGTTTATACAGTTACAGTGCAGGTAATCCGAATATAGAATCTTTCAGAAATTTCACAACAATGACAGATAGCAACTAAGTGCATCAACAAATGAAAAACAAGTACAACCTTTGACGGCAACAGACACTCAACTCGTCACAACAGCTAAATCACTCGGCTATCAGCCCTCAGTACTCACACTCAATAGGTACCTGCGCTCACTGGGGGTGTGCAGACTCTGGAGGGGCTCCTTTCAGCCCAAGCTCTATAATCTGCATGGACAACTCACGTGTTGCGCGAACAACTCACGTGCTATCGTATCATATCAAGATCCGCATGGACATCTCACGTGCTACAGTATCATATCACAATCTGCACGGATAACTCACGTGCTAAGTATAAACATCATGATTCGCACGGACAACTCACGTGCTACGGTATCTATACCTCACAACCAGGCCCTATGCCTCTCTCAGTCATGTACCTCTCTGGTCTCTCGACCCTCAGAAATCATAAAGATCAGCCCAAACAAAATAACATAGTATATCAACAAGAATCAAAAAGAGACTGAGATATAATGCGCAACTAAAACCATTACTGAGTACAAGATAGCAAATAGCAGTTAATTAAACAAGTACTCAACCGCTGCGGGTCCTAACAGTAATAACATATGGCCTAAGCATGATTTCTAATATGATTTGCAGTCAAATCTCTATAACACAGAGAGAACAGGTAATTAGCAATAGTCTATTCGACTTTACAGTCTCACGGGACGGACCAAGTCACAATCCCCCACGGTGAACGCCCACACGCCTGTCATCTAACATGTGTGTCACCTCCAAAATAGTCACATCATACCAAAATTTGAGATTTCATACCCTTAGGATCAGATTTAAAACTGTTACTTACCTCAAACCGCGCAAAATCCTACTCCGCAATGCCCTTGCCCCTTGAATCAATCTCCAAACGCCCCGAATCTAGCCACAAGCAGTACCATATAATTAATATAAGTAAAAAGAATCGATTCCACAAGAAAAATACGAAATTATAAGCCAAAATCCGAAATAGGCTCAAATCGGCCCCTGGGCCCACATCTCAAAATCTGAAAAAAGTCGTAAAATATGAACATCCATCCACTCACGAGTCCAACCATACAATAATTACTCGAATCCAACCTCAAATCACCTTCCAAAACGCAAAATTTTAGCCTATGAAGTTTCTACCATTTTTTCCCAAATTTACAACTCAAATCCCTAATTAGATGATGAAAATAGCAATAGATTCATGAAATATAGTCCAATCCGAGTTAGAATCACTTACCCCAACAATCTTCCTGAAGAAACCTCAAAATATCGCCTCACACCGAGCTCTCAAAGTATCAAAATCGAAATGGGAATCAAACCCTCGAAGATCCATTTTTTGCCCAGTTCTTCCGCACCTTCGGACATTTTGTTGCATCTGCGACGCCTTCCATCGCACCTGCGGATCCCACTTAAGTTCCCAGATTCTGCATTTGCGGTCACATATTCGCACTTGCGGGCTCTGCCCGGTTCTGAGCAGTTTCGTATATGCGCTCCTAACCTCGCACCTGCGCTTCTAGTCCAACCCGGCCTTGCCCGCATCTACGTCCTCCTCTTCGCTTCTGCAGGGCCGCACATGCGGGCTTCCACTACAGGTGCGAAACACCAGAAGAAACCAGCAATGCCTAAGTCCAGATTTCCTTCCGATGGCATCCGAAACACCCCCGAGGCCCCCGGGACACCCCCAAACATACCAACAAGTCATATAACCCCATACGGACTTTGTCGAACCTTCGAATCACTCAAACAACATCAAAACACCAATTACACCCGGATTTAAGCCTAAAGAACTTCTAAACTTTCAAATTTCATAAACGACGTCGAAACCTACCAAACCACGTCCGATTGACCTCTAATTTTGCACACAAGTCATATTCAATATTATGGACCTACTCCAACTTCCGGAATCACAATCCGACCCCGATATCAAAAAGTCAACCCCCGGTCAAATTTTCCAAAATTTCGACTTTCGCCATTTCAAGCCTAAATTAGCTACAGACCTCAAATTCATAGTCCGGACATGCTCCTAAGTCCAAAATCACCCAACGGAGCTAACGAAACCGACAAAACTCCATTCCGGAGTCGTCTTCACACATTTTTTACTATGGTCAAAATTTTGAGACTTAAGCTTCCGTTTTAGGGACTAAGTATCCCAAAACACTCCGAAACCAAAAATAAGAGATACGGGGAAAACAGTAAATAGGGGATCAGACTGATACACTCAAAATGACCGGTCGGGTCGTTACATCATTCCCCTCTTAAAACAATCGTTCGTCCTCGAACGAGCATAGAGACATACCTGAAGTGGTGAAAAGATGAGGATAACGGTTGCGCATATCATGCTCGGCCTCCCAAGTCACTTCCTCGACTAGCTGACCCCTCCACTGAACCTTCACAGAAGCAATATTCTTCGACCTCAGCTTTCGAACCTGCCTATCTAAGATCGCCACCAGCTCCTCAACATAAGATAAATCCTTGTCCAACTAGACTGAGCTAAAATCCAACACCTGAGACGGATCGCCGTGATACTTCCGGAGCATAGAACTATGGAATACTGGATGAGCTCTTGCTAGACTGGGAGGCAAGGCAAGCTCATAAGCAACCTCCCTAACACGTCGCAATACCTCAAATGGACCAATAATCTTCGAGCTCTACTTGCCCTTCTTTCCGAACCTTATAACACCCTTCATGGGTGACACCCAGAGCAATACCATCTCTCCAACCATGAATGCAATATCGCGAATCTTCCGATCCACATAAATCTTCTGTCTGGACTGGGTTGTGCGTAGTCTATCCTGAATCACCCTAACTTTATCCAGACCATCCTGAACCAAGTCTGTACCCAATAATCTGGCCTCGCCCGGCTCGAACCAGCCCATTGGAAACCTACACCGCCTACCATACAGAGCCTCATACGGTGACATCTGGATGCTCGACTAGTAACTGTTGTTGTAAAAACTCCGCTAGAGGCAAAAACTGATCCCACGAACCCCCAAACTCTATCACACACGCACGAAACATATCCTCTAATATCTGAATAGTGCGCTCGGACTGTCTATCCGTCTGAGGGTGAAATGTTGTGCTCAACTCCACTTAAGTACCCAACTCATGTTGTACGCCCTCCAGAACCGTGATGTAAACTGCGTACCTCGGTCAAAAATAATAGATATCGGTACGCCATGAAGCCTGACGATCTCGCAGATATACACTCGAGCCAGCTGCTCGAAAAAATAGGTAGTCATCACAGGAATAAAATGAGCTGACTTGGTCAGCCGGTCCACAATCACCCAAACTGCATCAAACTTCCGTTGAGTTCGTGGAAGCCCAACAATGAAATCCATAGTGATCCGCTCCCATTTCCACTCCGGAATCTCTAACTTCTGAAGCAACCCACCTGGTCGTTGATGCTCACGCTTCACCTCCTGGCAATTTAGGCACCGAGCTACATACTTCACTATGCCCTTCTTCATTATCCTCCACCAGTAATGTTGTCTCAAGTCCTGATACATCTTCGCGGCACCCGGATGAATAGAATACCGCAAACTGTGAGCCTCCTGGAGAATCAACTCACGCAAACCATCTACATTGGGCACACATAGCCTGCCCTGAATCCTCAATGCACCATTATCCCCAATAGTGACCTCCCTAGAATCACTGTGCTGGACCGTGTCCTTAAGGACAAGCATATGGGGGTCATCATACTGACGCTCCCTGATACGATCATAAAGAGAAGACCGAGAGACCACATAAGCCAATACTCGACTCGGCTCAGAAATATCTAATCTAACAAACTGGATGGCTAAGGCCTGAACATCCAATACCAATGCCCTCTCTGCTGCTAGAAGATATGCTAAGCTCCCCAAACTCTCTGCCCAGCGACTCAAGGCATCGGCCACCATATTGGTCTTCTCGGGATGGTACAAAATGGTGATATCATAATCCTTAAGCAGCTCTAACCACCTCCTCTGATGCAAATTAAGATCCTTCTGCTTGAACAAATGCTGCAAACTCCGGTGATCAGTGTAGATCTCACAAGGAACACCGTACAAATAGTGCCGCCAAATCTTCAAGGCATGAACAATAGCTGCTAACTCAAGGTCGTGAACAAGATAGTTCTTTTCATGCACCTTCAGTTGTCTGGACGCGTGGGCAATCACCCTACTGTCCTGCATTAGAACACACCCAATACCGATCCGCGAGGCATCACAATACACAGTGTAAGAACCAGAAGCTGATGGTAGAACTAGAACTGGAGCCGTGGTCAAAGTAATCTTGAGCTTCTGAAAGCTCTCCTCGCACTCATCCGACCTCCTAAAAGGAGCAGCCTTCTGGGTCAATTTTGTAAAGGGCGATGCAATAGAAGAGAAACCCTCCACAAAGCGACGGTAATATCCCGCCAACCCAAGAAAGCTCTGAATCTCTGTGGCTGAGGACGGTCTGGGCCAACTCTGCACCGCTTCTATCTTCTTTGGATCCACCTGAATACCCTCACCGGACACCATATGCCCAAGAATGCCACTGAACTGAGCCAAAACTCACACTTGGAGAACTTTACATAAAGCTTCTCCTCCCTCAAACGTTGTAACACAATCCTCAGATATTGAGCATGCTCTTCCTGGCTACGAGAGTACACCAGGATGTCATCAATGAATACAATAATGAACGAGTCAAGATAAGGCTGAAACACACTGTTCATAAGATGCATGAATGTTGTTGGGGTGTTTGTCAGCCCGAAAGACATCACAAGAAACTCATAATAGCCATATCGGGTCCTGAAAGCTGTCTTAAGAATATCTGAGTCCCGAATCTTCAGCTGGTGATACCGTGACCTCAAATCAATCTTGGAGAACACCATCGCTCCCTGAAGCTGGTTAAACAAATCATCAATACGCGGCAAAGGATAATTTTTCTTGATTGTGACCTTGTTCAACTGTTTGTAATCAATGCACATTCTCATAGTACCATCTTTCTTCTTCACAAATAGAACTGGTGCACCCCAAGGTGACACGCTAGGCCGAATAAACCCTTTATCAAGGAGTTCCTGAAGTAATTTCTTCAACTCCCTCAACTCAGCCGGTGCCATACGGTACGGTGGAATAGAAATGGACTGAGTGCCCGGCACCAAATCAATACCGAAATCAATATCCCTGTCAGGCGGCATGCCCGATAGGTCTGCAGGAAACACATCCGGTAAATCTCACACCACCGAAACAGAATCAATAGCATGAGCCTCTGCACTAACATCCCTCACAAAGGCGAGATAAGATAGACAACCTTTCTCAACAATCCGATGAGCTTTCAAGTATGAAATCACTCTACTGGGAACATAGTCTATAGAGTCGCTCCACTCAACCCTCGGCAACCTCAGCATCGCCAATGTCACGGTCTTAGCGTGACAATCTAGAATAACATGACATGGAGACAACCAATCCATACCCAAAATCACGTCAAAATCGACCATACTAAGAAACAAGAGATCTACTCTGGTCTCCAGAATCCTAATAGTCACCACACATGACCGATATACTCGGTCCACAATAATAGTATCGCCCACTAGAGTAGATACATGAACAGATGAAACTAGAGACTCACGGGGCATATCCAGAAAATGAGTGAAATACGATGATACATATGAATAAGTGGAATCAAGGTCAAATAATACAGAGGCATCTCTGTGGCAAACTGAGACAATGGAAACGGGCCTGGCCACCCCCTAATCGGCCTCCCCCTCTCGGACGACCCCTAGCTGACTGAGCCCAACCTTGAGCTGACTGGACGGGTGGTGGAGCTGGTGTCATCGGCCGAGTACTCTGCTGTGGAGCCCCACTTAACAACCTAGGGCAATCTCTCTTAATGTGACCAAAATCTCCGCACTCGAAACAGCCCCTCCTCTGACGGAACTACTGCTCCTGATGCCTAGAGGAACTACCCGTGGAAACCTGAGCTGACGAGGCATGATGAGAACTCTGCACTGGTAGTACACTGAATGACGACTGGTCCTGCTGATGACTGCGTGATCCGTGGCCAGATGATGCACAACGGTTAACTGGGCGAGCCGTCTGAGCATGTTTAAAGGACGACCCCTACCATGGTGGAACTGTCCCCAGAAGAAACACCACTAAATCCACCCTGTCCACGAGGCGTCTTAGCCTCCCTCTCAACCCGCTCCTGGCTGCGAACCATCTCAATATGACGAGCAATGTCGACAACCTCGTGGAAAGTAGCACCATTCACTCTCTCTCTAGTCATAAGCAATCGCAGCTGAAAAGTGAGGCCATCTATGAACCTCATGATCCTCTCCCTGTTTGTGGAACCAACCAGATAGTATGACGGGCCAACTCTGAAAATCCCATCTCATATTGCGTCACGGACATATCACCTTAACGAAGTTGCTCGAACTGCTTGCGCAACTCCTCTCTACGGGACTGGGGCACAAACTTCTCCAGGAACAGACTGGATAACTGCTGCCAGGTAAGGGGTGTTGCGTCGACTGGCCTACGGCTCTCGTCAGCCTCCCACTAACTGAAGGCAGCCCCAGAAAACTGAAAAGTAGTGAACGAGACCCCATTGGTCTCTAGAATACCTGTTGTACGGAGTATCCTCTAACACTTATCCAGGAAGCCCTGTGCATCCTCTCCCTCAGTACCACTGAAAGATGGAGGCTGGAGTTTCCCAAACCTCTCCAATCGATGTTGCTCATCATCAGGCATGACAGGTACCACATAGTCCCCTAGCAACTGCAACTGGCTGGGCTGGTGGTGCCCCCGGTGTCTGGAATCCCTATACCACCTGCTCCGGTGTGCGGGGGGCGGGAGTCTGAGCACCTCCCCCAGCCTGAGAAGTGGTTGTTATGACCGGAACAGAGATTGCCTGAGCAAGACTGGTACACGCGGTCAGAATCTGAGCTAAGGCCTCCTGAAGGCCTGGAATCACAATAGGCACAGGTGGTGCCTGAGCTGGTCCCACCGGCTCTTCCACAACTGGAGCCTACTCCTGAACTGGGGCAACTGGTGGATCTATAGGTGCTGTCCAAGCTACGGTGCGAGCTGCACCTCTTCCCCTACCACGACCTTGGCCTCTCGCGGCCCTGGCTGGAGGTACTGATGGATGTCCGTTCTGCCTCATAGTACGAGTCCTCACCATCTGTGAGAGAACAAAACAACAAATGTTTAGTCACTAGAATCAACAGATTCGCACGACAAGAATTCAATAATGTGATTTTTTTCCTAAGGGTTCGGCAGACTCTCGAAGATAAGTACAGACGTCTCCATACCGATCCGCAAGACTCTACTAAACCTGCTCATGACTCGTGAGACCTATGTAACCTAGGCTCTGATACCAACTTGTCACGACCCAAAACCTAACCCGTCGTGATGGCACCTATCATGATACTAGGCAAGCCGACATCTCCAAAACACTTTCAACAAACAGAAAAAATTAATATATTTAAAATAACCGTCTTTCATGAAAACGGGGTAAAAACCAAAGCATAAGTGCGGAAAAATATCCCGACATTAGGGTGTTACTGAATCATGAGCATCTAGATATCCAGTCTAATACAAACAGTGTCTGAGTATCAATATTGAAAAGAAAAAAAACATAAAGGGAGAGACAAGGTCTGCGGACGTCGGTAACTACCTCGTAGTCTTCGGTACTCGATCGCGCACGAACTCAACGACCTCCGTGATCAAACACACCTGGATCTGCACACGAAGTGCAGGGTGTGGCATGAGTACAACCAACTCAGCAAGTAACAAAAATAAATAAAGAACTAAGAAGGTAGTTATGAGCTATACAAATATAGTTCATTTTTAATAATTCCAGCAAAGAATAGACATGCTTCCAAATCCGGCAGTTCAAGTCAAATCAGTTTATACAGTTACAGTGCAGGTAATCCGGATATAGAATCTTTCAAAAATTTCACAACAATAACAAATAGCAAATAAGTGCATCAACAAATGAAAAACAAGTACAGCTTCTCAGGGCAACAGACACTCAACTCGTCATAATAGCTGAATCACTCGGATCTCAGCCCTCAGTACTCACGCTCAATAGGTACATGCGCTCACTAGGGGTGTGCAAACTCTAGAGGGGCTCCTTTCAGCCCAAGCGCTATAATCCGTACGGACAACTCACGTGCTATCGTGTCATATCAAGATCCGTACAGATAGCTCACGTGCTACAGTATCATATCAGAATCCGCACGGACAACTCACGTGCTAAGTATAAACATCATGATTCTCACGGACAACTCACGTGCCACGGTATCTATACCTCACAACCAGGCCCTCGGCCTCTTTCAGTCATGTACCTCTCTAGTCTCACGACCCTCAGAAATCATAAAGATCAGCCCAAACAAAAATAACATAGTGTATCAAAAAGAATCAAGAAGAGGCTGAGATATGATGCGCAAGTAAAATCATTACTAAGTACAAGATAGCAAATAATAGTTAATTCAACAAGTACTCGACCGCTGCGGGTCCCAACAGTGATAACATATAGCCTAAGCATGATTTCTAACATGATTTACAGTCAAATCTCTATAACACAGAGAGAATAGGTAATTAGCAATAGTCTATTCGACTTTACAGTCTTACGGGACGGACCAAGTCACAATTTCTCACGGTGCACGCCCACACGCCCGTCACCTAGCATGTGCGTCACCTCCAAAATAGTCACATCATACCAAAATTTGGGGTTTCATACCCTCAAGATCAGATTTAAAACTGTTACTTACCTCAAACCGCGCAAAATCCTACTCCGCAATGCCCTTGCCCCTCGAATCAATCTCCAAATGCCCCGAATCTAGCCACAATCAGTACGATATAATTAATATAAGTTAAAAGAATCGATTCCACAAGAAAAATACAAAATTATAAGCAAAAATCGGAAATAAGCTCAAACCGGCCCCCGTGTTCACGTCTCGAAATCTGACAAAAGTCACAAAATATGAACATCCATCCACTCACGAGTCCAACCATACAATAATTACTTGAATCCAACCTCAAATCACCTTCCAAAACTTGAAATTTTAGCCAATGAAGTTTCTACCATTTCCCCCCAAATTTACAACTCGCATCCCTAATTAGATGATGAAAATAGCAATAGATTCATGAAATATAGTCCAATCCGAGTTAGAATCACTTACCCCAACAACCTTCTTGAAGAAACCTCGAAAAATCGCCTCACACCGAGCTCTCAAAGTCCCAAAATCGAAATGGGAATCAAACCCTCGAAGATCCATTTTCTGCTCAGTTCTTCCGCACCTGCGAAAATTCCATCGCAGGTGCGGATCCCACTTAAGTTCCCAGATTCTGCATCTGCGGTCACATATTCGCACATGCGGGTGCACACCTTCGGGCTATGCCCGCTTCTGCGATCCTTGCCACTCAGGCCTTGTTCCGTATCTGCGCCTCCCCTTCCGCATCTGCGGTTTCGCATATGCACTCCTAACCCCATACAAACTTAGTCGAACCTTCGCAGAAATCTGCGTCCTCCTCTTCGCTTTTGCGGGGCTGCACCTGCGAGCTTCCACCGCAGGTGCGAAACACCAGAACACCAGAAGAAATCAACAATGCCTAAGTCCAAATTTCCTTCCGATGGCATCCGAAACACCCCCGAGGCCCTCGGGACCTCAACCAAATATACCAACAAGTCATATAACCCCATACAAACTTAGTCGAACCTTCAAATCAATCAAAACAACATCAAAACACTAATTACACCCGGATTCAAATCTAAAGAACTTCTAAACTTTCAAATTTCACAAATGACGCTGAAACCTACCAAACCACGTCTGATTGACCTCAAATTTTGCACACAAGTCATATTAAACATTACAGACCTACTTCAACTTCCGTAATCGGAATCCGACCCCGATATCAAAAAGTCAACCCCGGTCATACTTCCCAAAAATTCGACTTTCACCATTTCAAGCCTAAATTAGCTACAGACCTCAAATTCGCAGTACGAACATGCTCCTAAGTCTAAAATCACTCAGCGGAGCTAACAGAACTGACAAAACTCTATTCTAGAGTCATCTTCACACACTTTCGACTACAGTCAAAATCTTGAGACTCAAGCTTCAGTTTTAGGGACTAAGTGTCCCAGAACACTCAGAAAACCTCCCGGCAAGTCACTTAAGCAGAAACAGATACGGAAAACAGTAAATAGGGGATCGAGACTAATACACTCAAAATAACCGGCCGGGTCATTACACAAATTTATAGTTATTCCAAAAGTTCTAAATACATTAGTTTATCTTAAGTTTAAGAAATTAACTGTAGTTACAATTTCACATAGTATGGCCGTAGCTTAATTTATTTTTAAATTAACACCATATTAGTTCACACTTCTAGAAATTTAAAGTTAAAATTAAATCAAAACTCTTAAGAAGTTAACATGAAAAAAGCAAACATGCATTGCTAATGGATGTTCCATATTTTTAGGTAATCAATTATTGGTAATTTGGAGAAACAAATACTATTACATACCTCATAGGCTAAGAATAAAAAAAAAATTTAGGGGCCACGTACTAAACTCTAAAAGAATATTTATAAAAACTGGTCAAATAAGAAAAAAATTTAATAAGGTAAATTTTAATTGAATTTGAAGTCCTAAATATAAGGATATTCTTAAGTAAAATTTTAGTTGAATTTGAAGTCCTAAATATTAGAAAAATAATTAAATGACTATTTTGTCTAGTATGAAATTAACTTTTAAAGGGTGAAAAAGGCGAACGACATTTCGATAGGGGCTTCGTGCTTTTAATATAGTATAGATATAGATAGATAGATATAGATATAGATATAAAGTTATACCAAAAGACCAAAATTTTCGTTCAGGTGCAGGTTGTTTATAAACACCCCAGCTTATCGTATCCCAACCATTAGGGAGAGTATAATTCCCAAAACAAAAAGTACGACACTAAAACGTTGTCCATAGAAGAGTTTTTGGCAAAAAATCATCCTTGAACTATAGCCCAAACCTATATTACATCCTTGTGATGCTTTAGTGAATAAAAAATATCCTTGTACTATTTAAGATATTGCAAGAATCATCCTCATGTTAGTTTTTGTCAAAAAAGCTAACGGCCAAACAAAAGAGCATACTAAGCATATGAGTTTCTTCCTAAAGTTTCCAAGAGTGCCCCTCCTGCCTAATCATCTTCCACCTTCATAAAAAGTAGTCTTGCTGCCTAAGAGTATCATTTTATTTCTTTTGACAAGTGCACTAACACTGCTAATTCTTTATTTTTGTTAAGGTAAAGTAGTGAGATGTTGTAAACTCTTGAGCAAAAAGAGAAGCAAGAGCTAGTATTTCACGCATCACGAGGAAACATAAATGAATTCTTTGTCAACAATTGATGCTGGAGCAAACAATGATGATTCTCATGATGATGATTTTGAAGATTCTGAGTATACCTTAACGAAGATAATATATTATTCTCCAAAAATATTGATCCTTCAGCTGAATCTTTTGGGATCAGTATACATGGAAAAAAGAAGAAAAACGATGGAAAGCAAGATTATGTAAGTGAAGGGATGCAGAATAAAGAGGGTGACTCAGATTGTGTATATTCCGATGATTTAAAGAGTTTGAATAGTGACTGCAATTCTAAAAATGAAGATTGTTGCTTCCCCAAGCACACCCAAAAACCGATGCACTGAATCCCAAATTAGAGTTGGGAATTATATTTGGTAACAAAAAAGAGTTTAAGAAAGCTATGATTGCAAATCAAACCAAAATAGGAAAGTCAATCGAGTGGATTAAAGATGACAGAGAAAGAGATAGGGCCAAATACAGAAGCCTGGATGTGAGTGGAAGATATCGGGCTCACCAATGCAAAGGGACATAATATCTTTCCAAATAAAGATGTTTGAGTCCGAACATACTTATTTTGCGTGGAATTATAACAATAGAAGTATCAATGCTAGCTCGATTGCAAGGAGGTATATGTTGATAGAATTAGGTCAAACAAGACTTGAAAAGTATCAGAATTCAGAAATACAGTGAGTAGGGAATTACAACTCTATGTGAGTATCAACTCTATGTGAGTATGCGTCAAGCATGAAGGGCAAAGGAAAAGGCTATTGCAATGATTGATGGGCATATAAATGATCAATTTAGTATATTATGGGATTATTGCAATGAAATTGTTAGAAGCAATCCCGGGACTTCTGTTTTCATGAAACTAACTCATAATGAAACTCCTAACAAGCCGATGAGATTTCAAAATTTTTATGTTTGCTTTGCAGCTTGTAAAGCTGGTTTCAAGGCTGGTTGTAGGAAAATTATTGGGGTCGATGGGTGTTGGCTTAAGGGCACTATGTATGGGGCACAATTACTGTCAACAATTATTTTAAACGAGAATAACAATATCTTTCCAATAGCTATTGGTTTCTACGTTGGTATTATGTTGCTGATTTTTATCTTTAATTAATCAATGGTATTGCAGTATATGGATACTAATTTTGGCTGAAAGTTTTTGTTATTTTTTTTGCTCTTGTTTGTTGTTTTCCCCTACTCGTTATTGCCTTTTGTTGGTGCTAGTGAGATGGTCTAAAGGTATCAAGTAGTAAAGGGTATAAAGGCGTACTTTACTAGTTTTTCACTGGTTTTAAGTATTAACAAAGATGAAAAGTTAATTGATAAATACTTTATTGTAATGTCTCACTACTTCACCTTAATATAAATAAAGAATTAGTGATATTAGTGCACTTGTTAGAAAAAATAAAATGATACTCTTAGACAATAATACTATTTTTTGCGAAGGCAGAAAGGGCACTCTTGAAAACTTTAGGAAAAATCATGTGCTTGTTATGGTCTTTTGTTTGGCCGTCAGTTCTTTTGACAAAAATTAAGGGAAGGATGACTTTTGCAATATCTTAAATAGTACAGGATGTTTTTTGTTCGCTAAATCACAAGTATGTAATATAGGTTTGGGCTATACTTCAAGTATGATTATTGCCAAAAACTCTCCATAGAATTCTGTCCAATTTCAATTCAAATCACCCCTCGAATCTTCTGATATATAAACGGTAAACCAAAAAAGGAAAAAAAGAAAAAAAGAAAAAAAGAAAAAGGAAATTAGAACCATTACTCCAATCTTCACCTTCTTCTACAATTCATTGATCAGGATCTGAATTTGTGATCCGAAGAAAAGCACAAAAAATTTCGGAGGAGTGAGAGAGAAGTGAAATGGCGGCGATGGCGAGGGTAAGCTCTGGCCTCGCGTATCCGGAGCGTTTCTATGCAGCGGCAGCCTATGCTGGTTTTGATGGATCTCCCGATTCCTCTACTAAAGGTGTCAGCTCCAAGTTTTCCAATGACGCTGCTCTTCTACTTTATGCCCTCTATCAACAGGTCCTTCACATTTTCTATCGGTTTCATTTACCTCT
This sequence comes from Nicotiana otophora, assembly GCA_000715115.1. Classification (NCBI taxonomy): domain Eukaryota; kingdom Viridiplantae; phylum Streptophyta; class Magnoliopsida; order Solanales; family Solanaceae; genus Nicotiana; species Nicotiana otophora. The sequence goes on from AWOL01S0008707.1 coordinate 76,539, forward strand.
TCTGTTTCTACGCGGAATTTCATTTGTGTACTTTGAGTTCTTTCAATGGCTTGATCTAGTACTGTATTATGTGAATTACAGTGTCTTAGCTTTATTATTAACTTTATGAAGCGTTTAATTGTGATAATTCAATTGGAAAGCCTGTTTTGCAAACTGTTTTGGTTCAAATTCTCGTAGATCTAGAGGGTTCATGTCGGAATCACGTCAAATTATAGACATTGACTATAAAATTGAAGGCATGTTGAATGTGATTTTTCATTGTGCTGTTTATACATTGTATGCTTATTCGTGGATTTGTGAAAGCTCTGGCTCTCTGTGTAAGGTTTTTTGTTTTTATTTTCTACTTGGTTCAGGCAACTGTAGGACCTTGTAAGATTCCTAAGCCTAGAAGTTGGAGTCCAGTAGAACAAAGCAAATGGACGAGGTTTGTTTAATCAACTCTATGATTGGCATATTACCTAAACTTGCTCTTGTTATCTAGGTTATTTACTAGTTTCCTTTTTGTTTACTTGTTAATGCAACGCGATATGCACAGATGCTTGTTGTTCTTTATGTCTTTGTAAAACCTATAGTTTAATGCTCTAAGACGTGTATGCAAACTGACTGCTAATCAATACATTATTACTATTAGCAGTCATTTGGTTCACATGCTAGTTTGTGGGGATTATAATCTGGTGATTAATAATGAATAGTTTGTTATGCGGTGATTAATAATGAAGGGATTATTGTTATACAAGAATTACTATGTGAATTTTGGATTGAATCTATCACGTTCTTGGGTCATGTCGTCTCCGGAGATGGAATTAAGGTTGATCCTCAGAAAATTGCAGCTGTGAAGAATTGGCCTAGACCTACAACTCCAACAGAGATTCGTAGTTTCTTGGGCTTAGCTGGGTATTACAGGAAGTTTGTGGAGGGGTTCTCTACTCTTGCCTCTCCGTTGACTAAATTGACGCAAAAGGCGGTTAAGTTCCAATGGTCAGATGCTTGTGAAAAGAGCTTCCGGGAGTTGAAATCAAGATTGACTATCGGCAGCTCAACAAGGTCACCATCAAGAATAAGTACCCACTGCCAAGGATAAATGACTTGTTTGACCAATTGCAAGGTGCTAAGTACTTCTCCAAAATTGATTTAAGATACGGGTATCACCAATTGAAGATCAGGGAGCAAACTTACTAGGACTGTTTTGTCTTTAAATATTCTAATCTCAGCATTGCTAATACACATATTCCTATTCTGCATTCTATCCAGCATACAATTATTCATAGGTTCCCACATAACTTAATGTGGATATTATTTGATAACGCTAACCAAACACTGCAATGAATAACGCGGCGAATATATTTCCTTATGCAAGCAACCAAATGTTGTATTATTCTATGTGGGGTTTTATATTTCTCCTGCTGCAGTAGCTAGTTTGTTGGCAGTTAATTGGAGATGTTTCCAATATGGAGTGATGATTTTGATTGGTTCATCTTTCACTCTCTCATTCTCTCCTCCTCTTCTTTAATTTGATCCTCTATTTTACATATGGTCTTAGAGGCCTGTGCAGATCAGTTTTTTCCTACCGTACTAGTACGAAGTATTCCATTTACTGTTATGTGGCCTGAATATGTGTACTAAGAGGTTTCGTATTTGTGAAGCTGGAATGGGCTTGGAAACATGGCTTCCACAGAGGCAATGCGTCTTTTTGTGAAAATATTGGAGGTTTGTGTAGAGCTAATCAATTTTATCCAACTCTTGATAATTTGGGAGTATGAATTAAACTCTTTAATTCGTTATGGTAGGAAGAAGATCCAGGATGGTATTCAAGGGCCTCAAATTTTGTTTCAGAACCTGCAGTTCAGGTGGAAAAGAATGTGAGTATGTATTAGTTTATATGATTCTTTGTTCTTGCTTCTTCAACCGCTTCTGTTTTCTCATTGTTTCCTGCTTCTCATTTTTTTATTTTTGGGATAAGTAAACTTATTTTATTGAAAGTTTGCAGTAGGTAGAGAATAGGTACATAATTTTTCTTTTTATTTGATGTCCCTATTCCTCTTTGGTTCAGAATGATACAATAGCTGAGCCAGTTGCCGAAAATGGAAATGTTCTTCCTGAGACAAAAACTATTCCTGCTGAAAATGGGAACCTGTCAGAACCTCAGGATAAAGATGTTGTATCAGAAGGCTTTGGTGCAGTTGGTGTGTATGACCAATGGGTTGCACCTCTTATATCTGGTCCACGGCCAAAAGCTCGATACGAGGTGTCGGTTCTGCATTTTTTTTAATTTTTTTTAAAATTTTCATTTTCTCAAATAGTTTCAATCTACTTTTACAGCATGGAGCAGCCGTTATTGATAGTAAGATGTATATATTTGGAGGGAATCACAATGGACGTTACCTTAGTGATCTCCAGGTGGGTGATCTGCATAAGGTGGTCTTTGATATTTCTAGAAGATCATCACTGATTTCTTAATTATTAGTTATCATGAATGAGCAAATCTTTTATACTCTGGCTACCCTTTATTGGTGGTTCTTCTTGACAGCTAGTTTTTAGGCTTAATACAAACATCTCATTCTTTTCTGTGATTTTGTCGTTACCCTTTACTTAAAAGAAAAAAGAAATCCCTGAGAAAATTGTAACTATTCTTCTTTGGTATCTTGGTGTTCAATGTCTCTGATACAGATTGAGGGTCATTGCAGGCTTTGGACTTGAGAAGTTGGACATGGTCTAAATTAGAGGTTAAAATAGCTGGCGAAGCTTCTCAAGTGCCAGTAGCTCCCTTTGCTGGCCACGCCCTGGTTAGTACAGATATTGGTTTAATACTGTGGTAGTGACACCCCTTTGTGCTTTATTTGCACAAGGATTGAACTCTCATTTGAGTATGAAATCCCTCTTAGTTCATTCAGTTGCTCTCTCTCTCT
>AWOL01S0008707.1:81025-103857 GCA_000715115.1 Nicotiana otophora
GGGGGGGGGGGGGAGGGGAGTTAAGGAGAGATAACTTAACTAGTTTACTTTTGAGATGAAGTATTGATGATTTGGTTCATTGTTTGGTGTGGTTGGAAACGAAGTAAACGTGATAGGCTTCCTCTTGTTTGGAAGGATGGGAGAACTTAAGGACACACCTCCACTTCTACTCCCATTTTAGTTCACTTTTATTTCCTTTTATCAAACAAGAGAAATAACTCTTAGCTCTCCACATTCACTTATTCCTCCCACCTCTCCCCAACTAAACATAGCGTAGGTCAAATATGCCATGGATCATCTCTGCTTTTATCCATTTCCAACTCAAGTATAAATGAAAGAGGTATCAAGTACCTAATTATTTTGTGCTTCTTGTTTGACTAAAAATCAGTTCACATTTGCTCATGCAGTTATCTCGTGGAGGTCATTCAGTTACCCTTGCTGGGACAAGCTTAGTCATATTTGGTGGACAAGATGCAAATCGATCTCTCTTGAACGATCTTCACATTCTAGACTTAGAAACCATGACCTGGGATGAAATGGGCACATTGTAAGATGCTTTCAGGAAATTTAAGCATCTTTATTTTCCCTTATACTTTGTTGCTTGCCTGTTGATGAACGAACCAGTAGGTCACCGTTTGTGTGTATTTGTTATAAGTTTATGCATCTCAGAAAAGAACACATTGTCAACCTAACTTGCTTCTAATGTTGTGTGCATAGAGCAATCTCCCGGTTTCAAAAGTTTGATAGTTTATAATTTTTAACATGTATATAATATTTTTGAGAATATGTATATAATATTCTTAATGTCTTCTCCTTGAGTGCTTCTCTCCACAAGTGCTTAGTGGCATTATACCTTTATCAACGTGCAATATCCAAGTGGTCTTACCAATTTAAGTTATGTAGAATCCATGTTCATTTACATTGCTCTTTTCTTTTGGTAGGGGAGTGCCTCCTTCTCCAAGGTCTGATCATGCTGCTGCAGTACATGCTGAGCGCTACCTTCTTATTTTTGGCGGAGGCTCACATGCTACTTGCTTCAATGATCTTCATGTCCTTGATTTACAAACCGTGAGACAATGCATTAAGTTTCTAGCTGTTGCAAAAATGCTCAAGTGAGATTCTTTATTTATAACTGGTAATTTTGATTTATTCTAATTTTGTAGATGGAATGGTCAAGGCCTACCCAACAGGGTGAAATACCAAGTCCACGTGCTGGCCATGCTGGTGTGACAGTTGGAGAGAATTGGTTTATTACTGGTGGAGGCAACAATAAGAGTGGTATGCTCTCATCCTCTAAGAATGTGCATTGGATCATGAGAGTTTAACTTCTAAGTGCTGTTTATTTTAGGAGCTTTTACTTTTTTTCATTCCTTCAACGAGGGCTGATGAATACAAGTTACAAATTTTAAATCCAAAACAGAATTATCATTGACATGCTTACCTTCCAGGTCTTATTTAATTTTTTTGAATTGTAAAAGGCCAGCTTTAATTCTCATTTTATGCCTTGATTTAATCAATACAAGCTTGTGAACCTCTTTATAATTTGAAGGCCCTAATCTTATAAGAACGAGTAAAACAGTGTCTCTTTTGATCAGTGAGTCAAACAGTAATTGATCAATGAGTTAAGTTCCTTCTTTTCTTAGGGGGTGGAAGAGGGTGTTTGGGTAGTTTCAGATCATTTTAATATTCACGAATCCTTCTTAGCAATTATTTTGTCTATACTGTTGCAATGTTCTTCTGATGGTGCGAATTAGCCTGCATTTTGGGAGAATGGCATTCTGGTGGTTCAAATCCTTGTTTAATTTCCATGTTAAAATAATCTTTTCAACCTTGTTCACTATTTTAATCACATCTGTTTTTTTTGTGTGGTTCTTCCACTTTATAATTTCTCTCCCTGGAGGGTAAGGCAGAACTGGTTATTTGCAACCCCTTTTTACAATGTAATGCCATGTAGGAGGAGGAAGGGATTTCTTGTTTTCAAAACATAAATGTCTCTTATAGACTTGATTTATGGCAGAATTAGGGTATTTGTAATGCTATCAAAGGTAACAGATCAGATTCAGGACGACATTTTTATATAGAAAGTAGTTTGGTCTTTGCATGACAGAAACTAGATGAACTCATTTGAATATCTGGGTGCTCATTGGTGGTGAATCGACCAAAGAAATGAGTGGTTCCGTAGTGTCTAACCCAGAGAAGACTATGCTATCCAGATTAGATATGTTTAGCTATTACATGACGGTGTCAATTCTGTGATCACCTTAATGTTGCTCTAAAATGGTTATTTTTTTGTGAGCCAAGCCAGCCATCATGTGTTTACGCTATTTTGGCACTCTTACACTTATTGCAGGGGTCTCCGAAACTGTTGTCCTCAACATGTCTACACTGGGTTGGTCCATTGTAACAACTGTTCAAGGGCGTGTTCCTCTTGCTAGTGAGGTATTTAATGTTCTGCATGTTGTTTTGTTTTTTAAACAACCAGCAAGTTTATATTTCAATTAAGCATCTGGTTAGGTTACAAAGTTTTCACTTGTTCGATTATACTGATGATAATCTAGAAGCCATCTTGATTGGACCCATCCTAATTTTAGCTTCTTGTCTGCAATATGATATGCTGATGTGTAGCTTTTCATCATTCAGTTCTTACACCTCCTCAATGTTGGAGTAAGTTTCTGTTCTCGAAGTGTGATCAACACTCTGATCAAATATGTGATATATATATCAATGTGAATGAAGCACTGAAGTTTGACTTGCAGAAGATAATCTATCAGAATCCATGAGCACTTAGTTTGTATGATCCCCTTCCACCCTGATTAACATTCTGTAGATGGTGGGATAAGTTTGACTAAAATCCTTATTGACCATGGTGTCATGATAGCTTAATCCTCATTAATATTAGCAGTTTACACTTAAATGGCTAAATGGCATGGTTCCATGGTACCATTCTGAAACTAAATAATCCATTCACTAAGGATGCAAACCACAATGAAATGAGGCAGAAAAATGTTTGAACTCTTGATAAATTAGAGGAAGACTATTTCAGTGTTCTTGATTGCTCTATGGCCTCACATGGGACTGAAATGTATTTTGACACACTTGGGATCATATGAACTCAACATTAAAAAAATAACAGCATGTTAGTGTTGAAGCATGTGCAAAGTTTGAGAGCATGCTTTCCTGTATATCTGAATTATATAAATTTAATTGACTTGTCACTTAAATTTTCTTGTCAACAGGGCTTGAGCTTGGTGTTATGTTCATATAATGGTGAAGATATCCTAGTTTCTTTTGGGGGATATAATGGGCGGTATAGTAATGAGGTGAGGTTGCTAACGCTTCTCCCTTTCTTCCCATACAGATAAACCTTTTCCTTCCGCTTTTCCACTCACAGGTTGGACGGACCTTATATGGTGGCTAGTGGGTGGTTGATTTCTCTGCTCTACTTAATTTTCTTTCTTTGTGGATTGCTTACTCTTTTTAAGGTCAATGTACTGAAACCGAGCCACAAATCAACTTTGCAATCTAAGATGATGGAGACTCCTGTACCGGATAGTGTTTCAGCAGTACAAAATGCTACTAATGCCACGAGGGATTTGGAGTCAGAGACTGTAACAGGGCAAGAAGGAAATATTAGGGAAATTTTGGTAGACAACATTGAATCTGAGCCAATGGTATTATGCTATATTAAATATGTCATCCTGCATAATGCATAAGCACGTGAATTTCGGTTGCTTTGATTTTGGAAAAAATTTCACTTTAGTTTTTAAATCATCTTTCTTTAGGACAGCAGGTATATTGGTTTATAAAGCTGGACTCCGAAATCCTGGCTAGATATGTCCTCTGATTAGAAAATAAATGTGTATGCTAGAACCTAGTAGGCGAAAGTCAGATTTTCAAGCAATGAATTCAGTTGAAGTGCTCAACGCTGATTGATTGAATCCGTTCAAAGATCGATCCAACCCATCGTAACTACTCTTAATTAGAATGCAATGACTATAAATTTGATTGAAACATTGTGGATATGTAGCTAGGGTGATGAAGTCCAAGTCTAGCACGCTGATGACTTTTTTAAGTGCATATGCATGTGTCAGTCTGTTTGTCTGAATGTGATTAAGCTAATTAAAAAACAATCAAGACACTTGTGGCCATGAGAACTTTTATATGTTGTACACTATCTATTAGTAGTTGCATGTCTGGGTTATTTCAGTGCTTGGTAACATAAGTTTGGTCCTCCTCGCCTAGTTTCTTCTTTTCCCTCTATTTGATCAATCTTAACAGTTCCAAATTTCTTTTTCTTGCATCCTGCAGAGAAGAAAATTGAAGAATATAGTTCTGCTATATTTATTTATATGCGCATGACAACTGATTGTGAGGAAAAATAAACTGTTGCCTTTGTGGTTATTTGATATAACTTTATGATAGGGGTGTCAAATAGGCGGGTTGAGCCGATTTTGGGCGGGTCAAAATGGACCGAGTCAATAAATGGGCGGATCAAATGACCCGCCCAAAAATCACCTGGGCTGAGATCAGTGGCGGAGCCACCTTGTACGAAGGGGTGTCAAATGACACCCCTTCGCGGGAAAAGTACATTGTGTAGATAGGTAAACAAATAAATTATATGTATATATACTAAGTATTGGCTCCCCTTAATTTCCTGGTATGTTTACTTTTATATATTTTGACACCCCTTAACGAAAATTCTGGCTCCGTCACTGGCTGAGATGGGCTGGGTCAAGATGGACTAACATTTGGGTCATAGCCCAACCCGTCCAGCTGTTATCAAGCTTTAATTATTATGTGTTGTTTTCCTATGAATTGTATAATTACTAAATAAGACTTTTTATTTTGTTATGGTCATATATAACATATCAAACAAAAAAGAATTATTTGTAAGATATTTTGGCAAAATTACTCATGGATCAATTTAGGCTAAAAATCAGCCAAACTTTAAATGGGTTGAGATGGGTTGGGTCAAGATGGGCTGAGTTCAATAAATGGGCGGGTCAATAACTAGCCCAATCTTGGGCGGGCTGGGCGGGTCATTTGGGCTTTGGGCCAAATTTGACAGCCTTATGTTATGACATACAGCTTGATAAAAAAAACAGAAACCTTATGACATACAAATTCTAAGTAAATGTTGCTTTAGAGTCAATGAGTATGAATTGTTTCCTTGTCCTTCCTGCCAGCTCCTTAGCTTTACATAAGTCATTTAAGATGCTTCTCTTTCTTTTAACTGTAGCACGTCGATTGGACGACCTTGATTTTGCCTTCAAAGTCCGCTTAAAATGTATCATGCTAATTTTTCCCCGACCTATAACAACAACAACAACATGTTGTTTCTTTGTTCATAAATAGATATGATATCCGAAATTTCAGTGGAATAGCCTAATAAGTTCTTTATCACAAACTGCATGTCACTATGTACGGGCTACTTGAGAAACAAAAAATGTAGATATTTAATCCTATTTATTTTTCCCTATGGCATTTGTGAAATATTGAGATCTGTTAATCATAATGTGTCAAACCCAACACATCCTGCTTGAACTTCTACTCGAGTTGTCGCCAAGCCATTCTTAGCCCGGCTCTCCTTTACTTAATTCTGTCATGTTGATATGACAGTTTCAAAATTTCTCCGTTGTTGCAACTGACAATCCACTACATTGTCATGTTCCTTTGTGAGGTTCCCTAGTCACAGTACTTGTTCTCTATAATCATACACTTCTTCCATTATGATTTTGTTTGTTTTTTCCTTGTCTTTCCCTTGGGATTTGATCTCACGTCTCATCATGCAGGTGAGCAAAGTTGAAGAAACTAGTGAACGGCTTTTAGCTGCCCTCAAAGCTGATAAGGAAGAATTAGAGTCATCTCTCAGCAAAGAGAAGTTGCAGACGCTTCAGCTGAAGCAAGACTTGACTGATGCTGAGGCTCGCAACACAGACCTTTATAAGGTAACCACTCCTTCGGATTGATAGCTATATTTTAGAAGTACAAGCAAAAGCTTATCTTCAGTTTTTGCTTCTTTTTATTTGATGGATCCGTGGCTTAACATTGTTCGTCTTGGTTTAGTTCTAACTACTAATCAATATTAGTTTCTTTCTACTATAGATGGATGGAGTTTTATTTGTATCTTTTGGGCTTCAATGATGCTTTGCGAGTTAAGAGGTCACTTTGTCATTTATGGTTCCGTTTTGCTTAACAAATGAGGTTTTCTGAAACTCTGATTTTCAAATATTCTTCCAAAGCACCCATTGTACTCTCCAATCTTTTATTCTGTCTCTTGTTAATAAGAAAAGCAATTTTGACTAATGTGCAGAAGAAGTGGTGTCAAGCAAAACTTTTGGCGAGCGAAAAAGATATCTTTTGGCATTATGCATGTGTTTATTCCACCTTTTATTATTTGTTTTCATGTGCGATATTTCTTTCTCCTTCATGTAGAGGTTCTTAATTTGCTTTTCGACAATAGGGACACCACTGGGCAGGATCCAACAGTAACCTTCAGTTTCAATTTTGATTCTCATAATTTATGCAGGAGCTTCAATCTGTACGCGGTCAACTTGCTACTGACCAATCAAGATGTTTCAAACTAGAGGTATGGAATAGTTAAATTACTAATAACATACAAGGATTTTTGTATATCTATTTTTCTTCTTTTTAAAATTCTTTTCTGGTGGGTAGGAGAAGTGGAATGATTTGACCAGGAAATATAAGCGTTGTCCTGAGGTTAATGATTGCATAATTTGACTGGAAACATCTAATTTTATCAGTTTAGAAGTCTTGCAGTTGGCGTTTTCCATTTGTAGTATTCTTGAATCCCCCCTCTTAAACTTCTGCATTCTTACAGAGATGTTGTGAAACGACCTTTTAAGTATTTCGTTATGTAGTCACAAGTGATTGTTACCTTCCTTCCGCATGTTGACGCAGCATTTGGCTACCCTTCTGATTCAGTATTTGCATTCCATTTTGGCAGTAATACTGATAAGAGATGTTAATAGCTCTCCATGTCCCCAACTCTCACATATACTGGAGAATACAATGGCCGAGAAATATTAGAAACTTGTATCACATTATAACTAAAATATGGAGATTCACCATACACTTAGCATGCGTCTGCACTTGTACGCGCGCGCACACATACACGATACATGTATATTTCAGAGTTAGAACCTTGGACTAAGACAGTAGTAACTTAGCATGAGCTAAATTATGTCATATTTTCTTGAAAACAAGGATTGTGGTTTATCTTTCTTAACTAAGGTGGAAAGGAACTGAGTGCAAGCTAATTCAACAGGTTGATGTTGCGGAGCTAAAACAAAAGCTACAGACTCTGGAGAGCTTAAAGAAAGAACTCGAGCTACTCCAACGACAAAAAGCAGCTTCAGAGCAAGCCTTGAATGAGAAGCGAAGGCAGAGCTCTGGTGGGGTATGGGGATGGATTGCTGGAACTCCTCCTGATCAACAAGATGATGCTTGATAATAACTTTAATGATAGCAAACTTGAATTTTATCTTACTTTATTAAAAAAAAAGGATTTTTATTGATAAACTTTTAGATTGACATACTTTTTTTTGGTTAGCTGTTCTTTTCATTGATAGAATAATATAAGAGTCGAAATTCTTTTAGGGTGGAGGGATAGTGTCTTTGTATCGGGCAGGCGGGATTTTTGTTGTATAATTATGAGTGGCTGAGAGTGCTACTTATTTTTTGGTCCAATTTTTATCAGAACTTCCATTTTCAGAGAGATTAATGGGTGACAAAGAATAGAACAACTTGTTATTGGCTTTCAGGTATTTATGGATTTTGTAATGTATTTCGTCTTCACTTGTAGTGTCCTGGAAAAGAGTGAAGTGCAATTATTCAAAGAGTGAAGTGTAATCCTATTTTACCCTATGGTTATATTCGATTGTGTCTTAAGACTCTAAGTTGTCTCCTCCTCGAAAAGGAAGCAGCGTTAATCTTTTCTTGTTCCACCTTGAACATCGACAGACATTGTGAAGGGAAAGGATGAGACGTCATACTACGGTAAAATTGCCAGCTATTAAGCAGATGCTGGCTAGGCATCATTTTAAGTTAAATTGAAGTTCTACTGATATGATAGGACCATTTTGAGCCCGTTTGGCTTAGCTAATCAAGAATCGTTGATAAATGTAAAAGTATTTTTATATAGAAAAGAACAAACGATAAAAACGAAATCACAAGGAATTAGGGGGTTTTCTTTTGGGAAGGGTACTTTGGGGAGAAGGGAAGTATACAAAACATATTTTCGATAAAATAATATAATTGTTATTCACATAAAAAGTCTTTATAAAACTGAAAACCCATTTAGGAGTGACCAGCTTATGATTTTGGATGACATTTATCACACGTAAGATAAGGAAAAAAATACTTATAATTGGTTACACTAATACACTCTATAATCCTGGACTTTATGATGTGGTATGTCACTTGGTGTGGTCTATTTCTCACTTATAAGTTGATTATCATTGTTTTTCCTATTATTCTCTTTAAACTTAGAACTTAGAACTTTATGATGTGACATATCATTTATTATGATCGATTTCTCTCTATTCGTGTTTGTTCTTTCTCAAAGTACAAGTAAAACATCATTAGTGTATCACTTCAATAGAAAGGGGTCCAAAAAGCGACACTTGGTTATGTTGGTATTGCATTAATATCAAGTAAAATAACTTTTAAAAAAGAGAGAGTATAACATCTTACATCTCCATATAAATACGAAGACGCTCATTCTTTGTCGCGGCATCTTCTGATTCTAGTATACATCTTAGTCTACCTAGTTCTAGATCTAGGAATAAAGCACGAGCAACTTTCTTGAATCAGTATAGGTCATTGTCCTATTTACCATGGTCCATGGACAAGAGGGTGAATCTATTCAAATCCGAGACTTGAAGCTTGCTTATTAGCGAAGGTGGTTAAAAGTTAGGACAATCTATGCAAGCCATCCATCCGAAATACCTTTCATGTCCGCAATCATTTTAAAAATAATCTTGTCAACCATCATTTCAAGTTCCTAGATAAGAAAAGCATGAGATAATATCATTTCAGACATGATATTTCTTTTTTTGCTTAGTTGTGTATGATTATCAATGTTTGACTAATTGGGAATGGTTGCTATATTATAACGACTAGATATACAAGAAACCTCCGGTATGTGAACATTTTCAATTTACATATTGCTTTATTTAACTTTATTTTTATCTTTATTATTACTTAGAATATAATTTATTTTTAAATAAATTATTGACTTGAGCATCAGAGCCTAACTTCTCGATGCACTAAAATTCTCACTCTTAATGTTAGTATCTACTAGCAATCTAGCATAGTTAACTTAGAGCTTCAGAGTTTAATTCATCGATTTAGTCAAATTTTCACTCTAATATATTTTGTTTATCATTTCTTGTGTTGAAGAAACGCCATAATTAATTGAATCTAAGGTCGCTCCACCAAATTCACCGGACCGAGCAAGTATACACCTCTTTTTGCCCAAAATCTTATTTTTAGCTTTCGACAATTCCCCAAAGATTTTAGGGTTGTCTTAGACTAATCCTTTTCTTCTTGACAATTTAACCAAATAATGCACCCTTATATCATTGGTACGTGGCGGCCGCGGGGGGAAAAAATAACGATACGTGGAATCTTCCACTCATTTCCTCATTTTATAACCGCAAAACTGGGCCTTAAACCGCTTAAAGCCCACGGGCCGAAACTACTAAGCTCCATTCTCTCTCTCGCACCATACTTCAGTTCTCTCGCTCTCTCTCTCATAGCCTCACAAGGTTGTAGTTTGTACCGTAATCTCCAAAATTGTCACTGTTTCCGTGTGATTTGCTGCATTTTTCTGGAAAATTCATTGTTTTTCTTCTCCTGAAGGTTCATTTCACGCCGTATGGAAATTGGAAGTTTAGCTCCATGAAATGATTTCTGTGATGAGCAACGGATTTGAAGCAAATCGAAGGAACGATTCAGTAGAAGAGACGAAACTTAGGGTTTCCACCACAACCTCCAGTATCTCCCCCGCTGATGGTTCTAGGGTTTCTATGGACGTAAAGAATTCTAGGGCTTCGAATTCGGATTCTAGGGTTTCGAATGTCGAAAGCGAGGGAAATGAAACAACTAAGGTTAGGGACATGAAAGAGGAAGAAGGCGCGAACTCCGTGAAAGCGAATCGGGTTAAGTCGGAGCAGAAAGGTAAGACGACAGCATTAGTTTCTAGTAGAACTGATGTCAAGAAGGGAAAATTGGAGCCTGTTGTTTCTGGATACGATTTGATGCTATCTAAGTTCGATGAGTTTTCAGGGAATGGGAAGAGTTGGTCAGTTGGTTACGGGTTTGAAATGGGTGATATGGTGTGGGGGAAGGTGAAATCACACCCTTGGTGGCCAGGTCACATTTTTAGTGAGGCGTTTGCTACTCCTTCCGTACGAAGAAGTAAAAGGGAAGGTCACATTTTAGTGGCTTTTTATGGTGATAGCAGTTATGGCTGGTTTGACCCGGATGAGCTAGTACATTTTGAACCAACTTTTGCTGAAAAATCTATGCAAACTAATGTGAAGAACTTTGTTAAGGCGGTGGAGGAAGGGGTCGATGAGGTGGGCCGGAGGAGTGCTTTAGGTTTGGTTTGTCATTGTAGGAAGAGATACAAATTTCGTTCTGCGGAGGTTAATGGGTTTTTTAGTGTAGATTTTAGTGATCTTGAGAAGAATTGTACTTACTCTGCCAGCCAGATTAAGAAGGCTAGGGAAAGGTTTCAACCGAAAGAGACATTTGACTTTGTGAGGAAGTTGGCGTTGAAGCCTAGGAGTAAAGTTCTTGAGACCGATCTTAACTTTGTTAAGAAGAAGGCGACTGTGTTGGCTTATAGGAAGGCAGTGTTTGAGGAATTTGATCCTACCTATGCTGAAGCTTTTGGTGTTATTCCTTCTAAACAAGCACAAGAAGCAGTGGCTCAGCCATTTAGACAGCCTTCTTCAAGAGGTACTATTTCTCTCTTTCTATGTTATATTTAATGCTCTTCTATCAACCCCCCACCCCCCCCACCCCCCCAAAAAATACGGGGTTTTTTGTGCCACTAGTCTGTATTTAATTTTTGAAGCATTCTCAAGCTCATTATTTTGATGGTACTCCTAGAACTTTAATGCTGTGAAAGGATTGCAGTGTTTTAGCACCTCGAACTCCCATTTGGAGGGAAGTGCTGGTGCTAGGCTACTAGCAGTCACAAGAAATGGGTTTCCAGCTTTTGGTGTTATTCCTCTTGTAGAGTTGAGGCATTCTTTCCTTTCCATATGGGTGTGTTATATTAATCACTTTTCACTAGTATATATTTTACTTGGATTAGATTTATTTTCCAATCTAACACAAATCATTATAAATAAAATATATTTTTGTTGTTTTCTATACCAGTTATTAGTTGTTAAAGTATTACTTGGGATTTTCTACCACACTCGGGTGCTCAATTCCAGCTAACATTTGGCAAAAGGTGGCAGTAGCACACAACAAAGGATAAAAAGAGAGAAGGTTGTTTGAGATGGTTTGGTCATGTCTTACGCCGATCTCCTAATGTATCAGATTATCGGTTTGAAATCATAGTGAGGGGAAGTGTTAAAAACAGATGAGGTAGAGCTAAGATTACATGAAATAAGTTGTCTCGAAAGACCTACAAATTCTTGGAGTCCTTGTAGACATAGCGAAAAATAGCGTATAACGGAGGGAAAAAATCTTTATTGGCGATATCAATTAGTTGAGATTGAGTTTTAGTCATGCTGGGGTGTTTATTTTAGGTCCAATGTTTGCTAGGAGTATTTTACTCTTCTTGTTGCTGTTGTAACCTAAACTTATTTTTACGGAACTTTTCTGCAATCGTTTCTCCAGTGAAAGTGAATATATTTACAATTAAAAAAAGTAAAAGTGAATAAATTCATGCATCCTTACCCCATTAATCTTGAAATTGATGTCGTTAGATCTTGTTGAATTTGTTGACATGAATCAGAAGAAGTTTTGATGACACTTCTAGATAAAGTTTAGAGTTTGGTCCTTTTGTATTTTAGTAGGCATTTGTTTTTTCTTCTTTCCTCTCTCTCTGTTATCACCCCCTTTGTGCGTCTCTTTGCATCTTTGATAATCTGGTGTAATGTCTGTGGTGAACCACAAATAGATAACACCGCATTGTTTGCGTCCTGCAGCGAAGGAAAAATGAGGGATAAGCTTGCGTCCTATTTGAGTTACTCATTGGCTTATATCTTCTTCTTTCTTTTTCATTTTTGTCTTTCCTCCACCAATGAGAGGGATTACTCGTCCTGCGTTTATTTCCCACTCTTAAGCATCTCTGTACCTATAAATAAAAGAAGCAACAGTGCCGTGTGTAAAAAGAATGAGAATTTTATTTTAAAAAAAGTAGCAAATGATGGTCAATTAATTGAAGCGATAATGCAGTACTGAATATGGTTCAGTATGGTTGTGATGTTCAAATAACAAGGCGATACTTACGGCGAGACCATATGGTTGGGTTTTTTATGTGCCAAATAGGAGAAAACAAAAAAGGAGTAAAAAGAAAAGAAAATTGAGAAAAGCAAAAGGGAATTGCAAGATTGGATTTAGTGGTTAAATATGTGTATTTTCCTGCTGTTGTATCTAATTGCACTCTTTGCAGCTAAGGGCTGTTTCTGTGTTCAAAATTTCACCCTGTGAAACACATGCCAAAATTTAGAACTAGCTTTATGCATTCGTGATCGAACCAAAGACTTTGCAGTAGTCATTAGTCAACAGTTAAGTGTTAGATAAAACCATGTAGGAAGCAATTAAATTGGACTGAGGATATGAATCAGTGTCTCAACAGAGATGCAGTCTTCATTTCTTGGGAAGGAATTGTGATACGAAAGTCTTGGTTATAAATTGCTCTGTACAAAAGGATTGGTTCCTGTTAGACCTACTTCTCCCTTAATCAAATACGACACACATTGGAATGGACCAAAAAGGAAAGTAAGATAATTTTTTATGAGATAGGGAGTGTAATTTGCAAAAAGTAATATGGGATTAGATTGTTTGACTACAGTAGTATCGTGTGAGAGTCGTTCAAAGAATGAAACGATTTTTGGTAAGGTGAATTTTACAGAACAAAATCTTCTTTAAAAAACTTAACGAAATAAAAAGGATTTCCTTTCTTCTTCAAAACATCCTGTAAAATGGCTGTGGAGGGGTGGTCAAGTTGTCAATATTGTATTTGCTGGTGAATAATTGAATATGAATAGGAGCTTATAGCATTGTGTTGTTATATGCAGAAGAAATGTGGAGTGCAAAAGTATGGGATGGTAAGATCAACTGTTGTCCCTTTTTTGTAGTAAAAATAAATTGCAGTCCAACATTTAACCTAAAGTTGTATGTGGACATAGCATTTTGGGGTGGATATAATTAGCAACTGGCAAAATAAAAAGTGTAGCTCTTTCCTTTCTTGTGTTGAGTTGGGCAAAGAAAATATGACAGTTTATGTGCAAACTGCTCTTTATCCTTGTTTTAAAGTGGTGAAACCCCAGATATCAAAGGAGATTCTTATCTCTTTTTGGCTGTTAAAGTCATGTCCTTCACAATGTTTTTACTTTTCTTTGCACATAGAGACAAAAAATTGCATTTATATTGCAGATATCAATGTTTTTAGAATTTGTTTGCTTCCATCTTCATATTGGTTATGTTATTGGGATTCTGAGTCTTTAACTTTTCTGGATTTCTTTTTTTCTAATATTAGCTTCACGTTCTTGGTTTTTTTCTATATCTACCTTTTGAATCGTTTGTACCTTTACCTTTTGTTAAATAAGCGCTTTATACATTTTTAGCAAAAAGTTCTCACCTTGTTATCAGATTTTGCTCACATGTGTCTTTTGTGCTTTCACAAATTACAGCTCCTTTGAGTGGCAGATTGGTGCAGGCAGAAACTCTGGGTAAGGGAAAGAGTTCTGCAAAATCTAATAAAATGAAGGACCAAGTTGAGAAAGACAGGTATCTATTTAAACGCAGAGATGAGCCTGGTAACCTGAAAGTCCAAGTTGGTGCAGCACCAGCAGGTTATTCTGACCAGCCCGTTCATCTAGATGGTTCCTCCTTATCAGGAAAAGATGTTTCTCCTAGTGCTGCTGATCACCTGCCTAGTGCATCTGGCTCCACCTTGATTGAGCAGCCATTAAATCCGGCAGCTAATGCGGAAGAACTGCATGGACAGAGACAAACTGAAGATGATGGTACTGATGTTGTGCAGCCTTCTGTGCCTACTGAAGCAAGGCTGCATGCTGGGGGTTCTCGAGTAAAAAAAATCAATTGTGGACCAGATAAGGTCAAGGTTCGTAAACGTTCTAGTGAGGAAGTGAGTGGTGGCAGTAGTCCCTCAACCGAGAGGAAGAAAAAGAAGAAAAAGAAGGCAGAGGTGGGCTTGAATGCAAACTCTAATCATGTGGAGGGACAAGCAGCTGTTTCTTCAGATAGTATGGTGATGGAGAAAGTAGCAAAAGAGTCTGTCCAAGTTCCTTCAGCTTCTAGGGAAGAACTTCAAATGGATATTCAGCAAAAGGGTGATGCCACAGGTAGCTCTGTGCCTGATGGTTTGGTAACAGAAGATGTGGTTCGGGTTAGAAGCAACAATATTGAGCTTCCTCAAGTACTAAGTGATTTACATGCTCTTGCTCTTGATCCATTTTATGGTGTAGAGAGCAGCAATATAAAAACAATACGAGAGCTGTTTTTGAAATTCCGGTCTCTTGTCTATCAAAAAAGCTTGGCCTTGTCTGCCTCAGTTGAGAGTGAGTCAAGTACACCCATCAGCAAATCACCTGTTGTCGCCCATATCTCAGACACTGCCCCCACCAATAATGTGAAACAAACATCAAATCTGAAGCCAGAGAAGAATCCTGCCAGGCCTGATGATCCTGCCAAAGGAGGGCGAAAGCGGGGTCCTTCAGATAGGCAAGAGGAAATTGCTGCCAAGAAGAAGAAAAAGATCAATGATGTGAGAGCATTGGCAGCACAAAAGAAGGCTTCCTTGAAGGCTTCAGAAGTTCACCAAGGTGAAAGCAAGGAAATACCTGCCAAAAAACTGGCTTCAACACCAGTGAAAGTCTCGAAGCCAGATATTGGCAAGAAGAAGGAGCCTGACCCAACCATGCTTGTTATGAAGTTTCCACCTAATGGAGCTCTTCCCTCCATTCCTGAGCTGAAGGCTAAGTTTGCCCGTTTTGGAACTATGGATCATTCAGCTACTCGGGTCTTCTGGAAGTCATCCACCTGCCGTTTGGTCTACCAATACAGGGATCATGCAGTGGGGGCCTATAGATTTGCCAGTGCTAGCAATAATTTGTTTGGGAATCCCAATGTGAGATGCTACATTAGAGAAGTGGCAGCCGAAGCACAAGACACAGAAACTACCAAGGTGCCAAGGGAAGATGTTGCCGCCGAGACTTCTGCAGCAAAAGATGGGGCAGCTGATTCGAGGTCCTCAACAATGCCTGGGCAGCTGAAATCATGTTTAAAGAAACCCCCAGGTGAGGAAGGGCCAATGACCAATGGTGGTAATGGTAGTAATAGGGCATCACCCCGTGTAAAATTTATGTTGGATGAAGCTATTATTAGAGGTGAGCAGACAAATGATAGTAGGACCGTCAACGATGCTAGTAGTATTGCTGATCGAAGTGCATCTTCTAGTTCTAATATCAACAATTATACAACTCAGTCGTCCACGCTCCCTCTTCCTACTGCTCAATATGCCAATGCACCAAATGATGTTCACTTTACTCATCAAGTAGCCCATAGAAACGTGCCCAATTATAACAATCAAGTGTCCGTTCCTGAAGTCGACATTTCACAACAAATGCTAGGCCTTCTCACCAGGTGTAGTGACATTGTGACCGATCTGACGGGTTTATTGGGCTATGTCCCTTACCATCCCCTTTAATTGGCTCATGATTTTTGGAAGGCTTTTGGCCAGCACCAATCATCAACGCAATGCACAACGTTAGCGTTTGGAATGTCCGAAGAGCACTTCTTAAGCAAAGGACGCAGATTAAAATCTGCATATGATAAGGGAGCAGCCAGCGTGGAAATTGGAATTACTTAAAAATGCCCCGATTGTGTACTTTCAGACAACCTGTATCGAAGAATGATTATAGTGATCTTGTTTTTTTTACTTGTCTACCCCCTGCCCATTCCCACCACACGGCCTCTCCTTGAGACGCTATGAATTGACATGTTATACAATTGAAACTATGTAAAACTGTTCAGAAGTTGGCATGCAGGAATTAAAGAATCAAAGTGGTATCTTGGGAAATAGGAGAGATTAACAAATGATCAACGGAAACAGAGGCATAAAAGAATGTGAACTGAGTTTTTTAGATGAAAAAGAGCTAAGTGTAAACAAAATTAGGATTTTAATTTATATACACCGATAGTATAAAGAATTTTTGCACCATCGGGTCAATTAGATTAATTATAGTATAGGTTGTTCTTTTACCTTTTAGGTTATTATAGAATGCTTGCTACGAAGATTTATTTATTCTTGTAAGTGAATTCAACTTGACGTTGCAAAAAAATTATAAACTGATAGTACATTGGAATTAAATTCTTACCTCTTTCGATAATTAAAAGTTTTGTAGCGAAGTAATATCCTCTGATGTTGAATCGTAGACGAATTTATAATTTCTTTGTCGTTTTTTTTCTTCTTTAAGTATATTCAAGTAAAGAGCAATGCATAGGTAAGTAAGCTTATTAAGTTGATAGAGTAAGAATTATCTTTACTGTCGTTGACTTTCACGTTGGGAAGGGGCACCTTAAAACTCCGGTAAAATCCCAGAAATTAGAGACTGGGAATAAAGGGATTTGATTGAGTTACTCTACTAATTTCATACTCCCTACAGTCCGAACTAAAAGTATTGAAATATAAGTTAGTTTGTATTTGATTCAATTTGAAATTAAGTGTATTCCGATAATAAACTCATTTTTAGTATTAGCATTAGGGTGTACATGGATCGGGTTGGTTCGGTTTTTATCAAAACTAAACCAAACCTACTATACTGGTTTGGATTGGTTTGGTTTTATCAGAGTTTTTTTTTTGTTACATGGATATTATTTCAATATTATTTTGTTAAAGTTATAGATAAAGTGTTGATAAGTAAATATATGTTTAGTAAAAATTAAAAATAAATGATAAACATATGATCTATTAAATATTCTTATGGAAGAATCTTTTTTGTAACACATGACAATTATTTTCTTAATCGTCTAACAATAAATTTTCATTGATGTACGCTTTCAAGGTTAATCGAATTTAATAATTAAACATAAAAATCAATATGATGCCTAAATAATGATATGCTCTATTTAATTTTAAATTATCGAAATACCATTTTAAATTCAAAAAGATATAAGAAATCTTGGCATATAAATATGGAAGAACAAAGAGATGATTAACACGTCTATCCGTAGCTACTTATTTATAAAATAAACTTCTACCACTTAAAGAATAATTTCAACCCTTGGTGCTTAAAAATAATTAAATCCAGCTTAGCTAAACGGCTTCTATATCGTTACAGATTAAGATAACACTACTAGCCTATGTCTTAAAAACTTCTTTTTCCTTCATATTTTCGATTAAGCAAATAAAGTACACTGTTCTTTATAATGTTTTTCTTTAATTCTTATGTTTTTATCTTTTTATTTAACAGAATACTAAAACTAAAAAGTTCTAGAATCTTCCGTCTAGTTACCGACTCTCATTATGAGCCTGTTTGGCCAAGCTGTCAAAATCTACTTATTTTGAAAAATGCTTTTTACATAAGTATTTTTTTTTTAAAAATACTTTAACAAAATAACAATTTATGTTTGGCCAATTTCTTGAGTAGTGCTTTTTGCAAACTCATTGTGTTTGACCAATCTTTCCAAAAAGTACTTTTAAGTAAGGTTGTACATGGACCAGATTGATTCGATTTTTATCAAAACCAAACAAAAATAACTACATCAGTTTGGATTGGTTCGGTTTTGTCGAATTTTTTGTTACATAAATATTTTTCAATCTTACTTTGGTAAAGTTATAGATAAAGTTTTGATAAGTGAATATATATTTAGTAAAAATTTAAAATATTGAACAACATATGATCTATTAAAATATTCTTATGGGAGAATTTTCTTAGTAACACATGATAATTATTTTCTTAGTTGTCTAGCAATAGTTTTTTTGTTAATGTACACTTTCAAAATTAACCGAATTTAATAATTAAACATAAAAATCAAGATGATACCTAAATAATGATATATTCTATTTAATTCTAAAGTAAATTCGAAAAAAATATAAGAAATCTTGACATATGAATATGGAAGAAAAAAGAGATGATTGACGCATTTCAGTAACACTTAATAAGAAAGTGATATAACCCATTATTTATAGTAAATAAAAATAAATGCACTTTATAATTCTATTAAATATTACATCTCATGGAGGATCTCGAATATTTCTACATTTTAAAAAAATCAATATAAAGACTTAAAAGTATATATAAAATAATATATTTATATGTCGGTTTGGTTTGAATTTTTTTACTCAATACGAAACCAAATCAGACCAAACCTAGTCGGATTTTTTAATCGGTTTGGTTTGATTTTTCTGTTCGGTTTGAACACTCCTACTTTTAAGTATGAAATTACGAAAAGGAACAGTAAAAGTTTAGTTTGCAATTAGTATTATATAAAAAAAGAAAAATAAATTTGAATATTTATTATAAAAGAATTAGTTAAAATGTAAAATATAAAGTAAAAATATAAATTAAAAGTTCTAATCCATATAAAATATAGTTATTCCAAAGCAGTAATATTGAGTATCTAGTATTACTTATCGTTTATATGATAATTTAAATATATAAAAATATATTATTCAATATAATTAAAAATCTACTCTTAGTAATAGGAAAAAGTGAATAAAAGTATGATTGAAATAAAAAGAGAAGAAAAGTATGGTAGAAGGAAAAAGGAAAAGAAAAATATTAAATGAGAAATAATTTGAAAAATATAAATTTATTGTAAGGTCATTTTTATCTTGAACAAATTAATTTTCTGCTTCAGAGCTTCTGCTTTTCGGAAGAAGCTAAAATTTGTAGTTTCTTCCCAAAAGTAGAAAAGCTACTTAGGCAATTGTTCAAAAGTACCTTTTTATCTTGGCTAAACAATTCAACTTTTTCAAAAAGTGATTTTTATAATTAAAAAAAAAAGTACTTCTTACGTCCTAGAAACTTGGTGAAACAAGATCTAAAGCTAGAACGTCTCGCCACGCCCTTTTGACTTTCAAAATTATGATCCCATTTACTTCAAAATATCGGTGTGAAATTGCTCTTAGTGCAAGTGAAGAATCCAATTCCATCACCATTTTGTGATCGTAAATTAATAGAAGACTTTTATATTTTGACCAGACATATAGATCTCCCAAGATATGATTATACTTTTAGCGCATCTCACAAATTATTTTTAAAACAAAGCGCATTCGGTAATGCTATTCCTGTTTTCAAATATTCGTAATTTGTGTGGTTTTAGCTGGGCAGAAAAAAGAAAACTAGAAATGCAACAAAAATCCACATAAAGATCGACCTTTTTTTTTAATACATATTTTGTCAAGAAAAAAAGCATTTTTCATGTATAATTTGGACTTCCACAGAGTTGTCCAGAAATTTTAGAGCTTGTGATTTTATGACCATTTAAAATTCCTTTAGTTATATAACTTTTCACATGAGATTTTTATGTTAAAACGCAATAGTACAATAATTTAAAATGAAAAGAATCTTTATAGTTGGAGTAGTTAATTTTTCGTATTTAATTTAATACTCTGATATCATGCCTTGGAAATTTCCTCAGAATTTTGTAGATTATTCCGTAAGGCCGTTAATGGATATTCTAAATTTCCACACGCAGTTGACGCGAAGTTTGGTCTGACTTGGGCGCTTAAGATAAGGAAAAGGGATAAATACTATTTTGATGGGGATAACGCGTCTACTATTTTATTAAGCAACAATATCATAATCCCGTAGGACACTCTCGCTTTTTCTGGATATCGAAACCCATTCAGAAAAGCAAATTAATTCCACTCACTAATATATGGACCCAATGTAAGTATGTAACCATCAAATCGTGTACTTGCAGTTGACACTCGAACTAGATACCTTCTTTTTACATAGTAAAAGTAAGGGTCGAAAATAGACCAAGTGGACGGGTAATAAGATTTTAAATTTTTTGCACTGCATTTTGATTTGTAATCCTTTAGCAAATGTTTGGTCAATTGTTTTTCTCAAAAAGAAATACGAGTATTGATATTGAATTAAAGAAGGACACGACAAAAATCTGACCCTGAATTCACTGTAATTGCTTACTAACCAATTAACCGCTTTATTTGGTGCTGACNATTTAGCAAATGTTTGGTCAATTTTTTAAAATCAAGAAGTGTTTTTCTCAAAAAGAAATACGAGTATTGATATTGAATTAAAGAAGGACACGACAGAAATCTGACCCTGAATTCACTGTAATTGCTTACTAACCAATTAACCGCTTTATTTGGTGCTGACGAGAAAAAAACACTAATTTATTATTGGGGCTAAATATCCTTTAATCCAACCTAGTGGAGAGTCGGTTCATGTGAACCTTCTTTGTCTTTTCCTTCCTTCATCATTATCCTTTCCCTATAAATAAAACTCTTTCTTTCCCCCATAAACAGAGTCGCAACAAACAGAATATCACAATATAAAACACTTTCCTCACGACTATTTTCTCATTCTCCCACTTCCTTTCTTTGCTAGTTCAACAATCCAAAACAATGGAGTTACGTCCATTAGATATCAAAGTTATTGCCGCAGACGGCATAAAGAATGTCAATACTTTCTCTAAAATGGATGTCTATGTTGAAGTTTCCATCTCTTATACTAGCAATACCAATAAGCAAAAAACTTTCGTCCACAAAAATAGTGGCACAAATCCTAAGTGGAATCACTCTATGAAATTCACTCTAGATGAAACTTCCCTCACAAAACCAGGGCTTTACCTCATCTTTCGTCTCAAATCTGAACGTACCTTAGGAGACACAAAAATTGGTGAAGTCTCTGTTCCTATTCATGATCTCTTTAATCAGTCTACTTCTAATGGCACAGCTGAGAAGTTTGTTGAATATCCAGTGATAACAGAGAGCGGAAAACCAAAGGGTACTTTGAAATTTTCTTACAAATTTGGTGAAAAATTTACAGCGGCTGATCAAAAGAAAGAGGTAAATCATGAGCCTGTTACTGCTTATCCTGCACCACCACATGCTGCTGGTGCATCATATGGTATGGCTTATAATCATCAGCAAAATCCCGGATATGCGTATCCTCCTCCTCCTCCTCAAACTTCTTATGGTGGGTATCCACACACTGGATACCCACCTGCTGGTGGTGCACCTGGTTATGGATACCCGCAACCACAACCTGGTTACGGGTATCCACCCGTACAACAACCTGGATACGGATATCCACCGGTGCAACAACCTAAGAAAAAGAACAAGTTTGGAGGAATGGGAGGTGGATTAGGTTTGGGATTGGGTGCTGGTTTGCTTGGTGGTTTGTTGGTGGGAGATATGGTTTCGGATGTTGGAGAGATGGCTGCTTATGATGATGGCTACGGGGATGCCATGGGAGATATGGGTGGCTTTGATTTTTAGTTTAATTTTGGTGCTTTGTATTTTTTTTTTTTTTTTTTTTTTGTGTGTTCTTTGGAGATATAATAAATTTGAGTACTTTGTATATTTTGGAAGATTTTTTAATCGTTTAGATCTTGAATTGCAGTGTCATTGACTGCTTCTTCTTTGGATTTTCTAACTGAATATGCTTTTAGTTCCTAAGACTACTTGTTATATTTTTATTTAATTATCTTGGGTACAATTTCGTACAAGAGTTTCCCTATACCCCGACCTTACAATTATCAAGTTTCTCGGTGTCAAAATATGCAAACATGCAGAACGCTGCGCAACTAGTTTGGATGAGATATAACACTACAGAAATGCAAAGTCGCTGTCAAGATATGCAAACATGCAGAACGCTGCGCAACTAGTTTGGATGAGATATAACACTACAGAAATGCAAAGTCGCTGTCAAGATATGCAAACATGCAGAACGCTGCGCAACTAGTTTGGATGAGAT
This sequence comes from Nicotiana otophora, assembly GCA_000715115.1. Taxonomy (NCBI): domain Eukaryota; kingdom Viridiplantae; phylum Streptophyta; class Magnoliopsida; order Solanales; family Solanaceae; genus Nicotiana; species Nicotiana otophora. Next base: position 103,213 of record AWOL01S0008707.1, read on the forward strand.
ATAACACTACAGAAATGCAAAGTCGCTGTCAAGATATGCAAACATGCAGAACGCTGCGTAGAAACGCAAAAACAGTGAAAATGCAGAATGCTGCACAGCAATCCTGTGCAGAAAAGCAAGAATTTTTTTTTTTATAACTAACATGATCTTTATATAATATTTTCACTAGAGCCGTCAATATGGGCTTGCCCAGCCCACCCCGTGATTTAGCAAGACTGGGTTAAAATTTTTGTAGACAATTTTAAAACGAGGCTTTTAAGTCCGGCCCGAGTAATCCTGTAGCACGTGAAGCTTGACTAAGGCTGGGCCCGGCCCGTGGGCCTAATAAAAATACGTATTTAAAATATATAAAATATAAAAAGTATGACACAAAAAATAAGAAGAAGAGTATCCCAAGCTTAAAATTTATTAAGCTCATCATATTAAAAAATCAAAGTCTTAAAACGTTAATTAATTTTAAAAATTTAATTATTCTTAATATTTAACTAATTAATATTGCATACATATTGTAGATGTAGATGAAAGTAAAGATATTAAGACAACTTTCTCACAAGCGGATTCAAATGTGTTTGATGAAGATGGTATGTTGGATATTCCATAAGCGTCATGGACGTTCTCTTGAATAATTTGTTTTGAGTTTTGACT
>AWOL01S0008708.1:4745-15417 GCA_000715115.1 Nicotiana otophora
GGAGTAGAGAGGCTGTTTCCGAAAGACCCTCGGCTCAAAAAAAAAAAAAAGACAAAATGACAAAAAGGAAACAATATTAGTATCACAACAACAATCATAGGATAAATAGGAACACCATCAAATCCAGAAGAAAGATGCAAAGTAAAGGGAGACAATATTAGTAAATATTAGTATCACCACAACAATCATAAGAAAAATAGGAACACCATGAAATCTAGAAGAAAGATCCAAAGCAAAAGCGATAGCTAGTAAATAGGACATGCACTGAAAAGCAAAATAGTAAGCCACAACATTGCCAATAGCTATCTTAGACAAAAACCCTACATGGCTAGTCCCACAATGGTACGAAGTAAGGCACGACTCAACTACCTCCTAACCTACAACCCTAATACTCGACCTCCACATCTTCCAAAGACCAAATTTTCCCCAAATCATAGGTAAGTGATTCCTAACTCTTTTCTTTCACTCTTTTACATCTTATAACAAGATTTCAACCTAGAATCTAGAATTTTTATGGTGAAATTAGGATTTTTGGGTAGAACTTAGGAATTTCGGAAATTTTGAGGATTTAGACCTCATTTTGAGGTCGGATTCCAAAACTAATTACATATTCGGGCTCGGGGGTGAATGGGTAAATGGATTTTGGTCCGAACCTCGGGTTTTGACCAAGCGGGCCCGGTCTAATTTTTGACTTTTGTTGGGAAAACTTAGGAAACCTATAATTATGCATTAAAGTTGATTCCTTTAGCGATAATTGATTATATTAAACTAATTATGATTAGATACGAGTGGGTTGGAGGTGAATTCTAAAGGGAAAGCGGTACTTGAGCAGTGAGTTGCTTGCGAAATTGAGGTAAGTGTTGTGTCTAACTTTGACTTGAGGGAATAGGTATTGTGTGAGTATTTGCTACGTGTTTTGTTGTTGAATACGATGTATAGTTAAGGTGACGAGCATTTATGCGCTGTGGTCGAGTCATAGCATGCGAGTAAAATTCAATTCTTGCAAATTTGTAGTCTTAAATCTTGTTATCCATACTTATTGTTGTTGTTGAAATGTTGGGAGACTTGTATCTGGTTCTACCAAGGTTGATAAAATTGTGAATATTGATTCGAGGTTGAAATGTTAAATTGTGAAAGTAATCATTAATGAAATATTAATTTCTTTGTGAAACTTCTCTCCATCCGTTGTTATTGATTCTGTGAATTGTGAGGAAGAGTGTAAAGCACGAAAGGTGATGTCGTGCATGATTTATTTATATTGTGAGGAAGAGTGTAAAGCACGAAGGGTGATGTCGTGCGTGATTTATTTATATGGTAAGGAAGAGTGTAAAGCATGAAGGGTGATGCCCTGCATGAATTTTTATATTGTGAGGAAGAGAGTAAAAGCATGAAGGGTGATGCCGTGTATATTATGAGAGGTTTAAAGCACGAAGGGTGATGTCGTGTATATTATGAAAGTAAAAGCACGAAGGGTGATGCCGTGCAGGTTTTCCTTGCTATTTTAATTGCTCAATTCGTTTAAGGATTTCCGGTTTAATTCTGTCTTTTCACTATTCTCACCCTTTATGTTGTTTTCCCCCACTGTATGTTCCCTTCCCATTATTTCTACATTATTTCTTTATTTACTATTGTTGCCACTAGCATGATTATACTGTTCAGGTTATATGTGGGTGTCTTGTCCTAGCCTCTTCACTACTTCGCCGAGGTTAGGCTCGACACTTTCCAGTACATGGGGTCGGTTGTACTGATGCTGCACTCTGCACTTTCTGTGCAGACTTTGATACCGGCTCAGGTTGATCGAGATTTTGCTATTGGTCCGCTGTCCGGAGATTCGAGGTAGATCTGTTGGCGTTCACAGACCTTGAAGTCCTCATCTACCATTTATGTCACTATTGTTTTCTTTCATTCAGACAGTTGTATTTCTTTCAGACTATTACTTGTAGTAAATTCTAGAATGCTCGTGAATCGTGACTCCTGATCCGGGTGATAGTAATTAATACAGTTTTATGATATTCTGCACTTATTATATTTCATCTTAGTTAATCATTGTTATTTACTGAATGGAAATAAGGAATTAGTTTAACAATTTTCTAGCGTTAGCTTGCCTAGCAAGTGAAATGTTAGGCGCCATCACGGTCCCGTCGGTGGGAAATTTTGAGTCGTGACAATGTGTCCCAATCGGGATTTATTTACCACATATGAATCTATTAGAGGTGGAGTTGTCTTAATGGGCAACAATGCTGCCTGCAAAGTTATTGGAAAAGATACAGTCATAATCAAAATGCACGATAGTGTGATGAGAACTCTCACCGATGTTAGGCATGCTCCCGACCTGAAGAAAAATCTCATCTCTTTGAGCACTCTAGAATCTCTTGGGTGCAAGTACACAGGTGAAGGTGGAGTTCTAAAAGTTTCTCATTGTACTCTTGTGATCATGAAAGCATGCAGATCTGGTACGTTGTATACTCTATTGGGATCTACTATTACAGGTGCTGCTGCAGTTTCAACATCAGATAAATCAAATTCTGACATCACCAAATTGTGACATGCGATTGGGGCATATGAGTGAAAAAGGGTTTTTCATCCTTATCAAAAGAGGTCTCTTATGTGGACAAAGTACCGGAAATATGAAATTATGTGAACATTGTGTGTTTGGGAAGCAAAAAAGAGTCAGTTTCAAATCTCCAGCGATTCATAGAACAAAAGGTACTTTGGATTACATTCATTCAGATCTTTGGGGTCCTTCATGTACCCCATCAAAAGGTGGTGCCAGGTATATGTTAACTTTCATTGATGATTATTCAAGAAAAGTTTGGGTTTATTTCCTAAAAAATAAAAGTGTGTTTTCTTAAACTTCAAACAATGGAAAGTTTTGATTGAGAAGCAAACAGGAAAACGGGTTAAGCGGCTTAGAGAAGATAATGGCTTGGAATTTTGTAATGATGAATTCAATGAATTTTGCAAGAATGAAGGAATTGCTCCACATCGTACTGTGAGAATGACACCTCAGCAAAATGGTATGGCAGAAAGGATGAATAGAACTCTTTTGGAAAGTTTTGATTGAGAAGCAAACAGGAAAACGGGTTAAGCGGCTTAGAGCGGATAATGGCTTGGAATTTTGTAATGAAGAATTCAACGAATTTTGCAAGAATGAAGGAATTGCTTGATATCGTACTGTGAGAATGACACCTCAGCAAAATGGTGTAGCAGAAAGGATGAATAGAACTCTTTTGGAAAGGGCTTGTTGCATGATTTCAAATGCTGGGTTGACAAATGCCTTTTGGGCAGAAGCTATATCTACAGCTTGTTATATTGTCAANTTCTGCACCTTTGAACTTTAAGACTCCGGAGGAAATGTGGTCAGGTACTCCTGCTAATTATTCTGATTTAAAGATATTTGGTTGCCCTGCATACATGCACGTAAATATGAAAAATTAAAGTCAAGGGCTAAAAAGTGCATTTTTCTTGGGTATGCATCTGGGGTGAAAGGATACCGACTATGGTATCCTGATCCCACGACACCAAAATTTATAATTAGCAGAGATGTAACCTTTGATGAATCCTATATGTTACATTCTAGAAAAGAGTCTTCTAGTTCTTGTAATACAGATAAAGGAAAGAGTACACAGAACCAGGTGGAGATTGAGATTGGCATTCCTTCTGAGCCAAGCTCATCAACTTTGGAGCAAAATACAGTTGAAACTCCTGAAGTTGAGACAGAAGCTGAAATTCCTGAAGTTGAGACTCCTGAAGTTGAACCAAAAGAAGAGGAGTATATTATAGCCAAACATAGACCAAGAAGAGAAAATAAACAACCATTAAGGTTTGAAGATTATATTTTATTTGCTTTTTCAGTTGCATAGGAAACTGAAGAAATTGGAGAACCATCAAAATATTCAGAAGCAGTTTCTGGTGTTGACTCAGCCAAGTGGCTGATTGCAATGAATGAAGAAATTGAGTCTCTCCACAAGAATAGCACTTGGTCTCTTGTGAAGCCGCCATCAGGAAAAAGAAGTGTTGGTTGCAAATGGATCTTCAAGAAAAAAGGATAGCATTCCAGGGGTTGAAGATGCGAGGTATAAGGCACGATTAGTTGCAAGGGGCTATAGTCAGTTACAAGGAGTTGATTTTAATAATAGTTTCTCACTTGTTATTAAACATAGCTCTATTCGTGTCTTGCTTGCCTTAGTTGCCATGTATCATTTGGAATTAGAACAACCTGATCTTAAGACAACTTTCTTACATGGCGAACTTGAGGAACAAATATACATGCATTAACCCGAAGGATTTGAAATTGAAGGGAAAAAAATCATGTTTGCTTGTTGAATAAATCCTTGTACGGATTAAAGCAGTCTCCAAGACAATGGTACAAAAGGTTTGATTCCTTTATGTTGGGTCATGGTTACTCGAGGAGCATGTATGATAGTTGTGTTTACTTTCGAAAGTTAAATGATGGTTCATTTGTGTACTTATTACTTTATGTTGATGACATGCTCATTGCTCCTAAGGATTTAACAGAAATTCACAATTGAAAAGTCAGCTGAAAAGTGAATTTGAGATAAAAAATTTGGGAGCAGCTAAGAAAATCCTTGGCATGGAGATCAAAAGAGATCGAAAAGCCAACAGGCTTTTCCTGACCCAGAAGAAGTACTGGGAGAAAGTCTTGGAGAGGTTTGGCATGAAAGATGCTAAACCAGTTAGTACCCCTTTTGCCGCTCATTTTAAGTTATCAGTTGCTCATTCCTTGCAGTCAGAGGAAGAAGAGAGGTACGGGGCACAGGTTCCTTATTCCAGTGCAGTCGGCAGTATTATGTATGCAATGGTTTGTACACGTCCAGACATTTCACAAGCAGTGAGCGTGGTAAGACAGTATATGGCTTGCCCTGGTAAAGCACATTGGCAGGCTGTGGAATGGATTCTCAGATACTTGCGAGGTACTTCAAACACATGTTTGGAGTTTGGGAGAAATACTAACACTTTGGTTGGTTTTGTAGACTCAGATTATGCAAGTGATCTTGACAAAAGAAGATCACTAACAGGTTATGTATTTTGCATTGGTGGTTGCGCTATTAGTTGGAAAGCTATATTATAACATGTAGTAGCTTTATCTACTACCGAAGTAGAATATATGGTAGTGACCGAGGCGATCAAAGAAGCCTTATGGTTAAAGGGTCTATTTGCGGAACTCAGTTCACACCAAGGTGGTATTAACATTTTCTGTGATAGTCAAAGTGTCATTCACTTGACTAAAGATCAGATGTATCATGAGAGGACGAAGCACATTGATATAAAGTATTATTTCATCCGAGAAACCATTATTAAAGGAAAAGTCTTTGTTCAGAAGATCAGCACTAGAGACAATCCTGCTGACATGTTCACAAAACCTCTTCCAGTTGTCAAGTTCAAGCTTTGCATGAACTTAATTGGCATTTATGAATAATGATTTTGCCCATTCGGACTTTTGCAGATAAGGTGGAGCAAATTTACTATATTAGCCAAAATTAGGTCATGGTGGAGATTTGTAATATGGCCTAATTAGCTTTACAAGAAAAGGATGATTTTTTTAATTGTAAAAACTAACTCATTCTTAGTTGGCAAATAGGCATGTGTCTATAAGAAAGGTGTGCTTGGTAGAGATTTATTCTCGGCCACCAAGTTTGAATATGTGTGGAGATCTCTTGCAAGTTGGCAACTTGCCTTTGTAAACTTGCAAGACTTGGTTCAATTTCTCCTATAAATACTTTTGCTGCTCTCCTTTCTTAAACACACTAACAAGATTTGAGTTCTTCATTTCTTGTTTCTTCTCCTCTTTTAGTAATTGAGAGTATTTTGTAAGACAGTTAAGTGTTAGAAAACACTTGTATAATCCTCTTTCTTCGAAGTGATTTTGTGAGGTTATTCTATTGGGGATATTTAGGATTAATTAGAGTATTTACTCTAATTTTGTACGCTCTTTTGTACTCTTGTTGGTATAGTGAAATTGCTCTTCTCCGCTTGTGGACGTAGGTCACACTGACCGAACCACGTTAAATTGGCGCCTTCTTTATATGCTTTAATTGCTGTTATTTTCAACTTGCATTGTCATTATTATTATCGTTATAATTATAACATTGTTTGGCTAAATTCCACATTACCCGGGTTCCCAATCCTAACATGTTTCAATCACATTTCAGCTTAGTGTTCTTCTGTTTATGTATTATAGGTATTCCCACAATTCAACCCTATGAGAAGATCTCTCTCCCCCCAAAAAAAATGCAAATTACAATGAAGTCGAAACATGGAAGGAAGCAACCTAATATAATAACATGTCAGATACGACTCAATCAGTCTGTTCTTTACTAAGTACTAATATTTCATATTGTTTAAGTCCAGTCTAAACTAACCATAAACGGTAACAAGATAGGAAGCAACTCCATACCTGCTTCTCCAGTATACCAAACCTTTGGAACTTGTGCTTGCTTTTGCTTTGTTGTCACTGTCGAAGTAAATACAAATGCATATGCATTGGATATAACTCAGTATTGTTATTCACTTGGCAGTAGTAAAACTTCGGAATTGATAAGCAAACTTATATATGATATGTTGCTTTTCTTAATATCCACATTCATTCATCTAGTTCCCAAAGTAGTGAACACTTATATGCACTTAATTAAAAGAAGATTGAAGAAAATATTGTTCAGTCATTATCGAAAAGAAGTTGTTTCTCTTTCTTATTCCTATTCTAGTCTATTTCGCTTCCGTTACTCCAGTATCGTGATGTTGTTACTGCTTGCTGCAATTGATTCTTTTTCATCTTTTCTTGTATCAAGGTCTATCATAAACAACATTTCTATCCTCACAAGATAGGAATAAGGTTAGCGTACACTCTACTCTCCCCATACCCTACCTAACTTGTGAAATTTTATTGAATTTGTTGTGATTGTTGTTATCGAAAATAAAAGAATTTGTTCAGTTGATTCAGGCTTATCGTCAAATACTTTTTCTGCATGAAAGTTCTTCCCTTTTTGTTATTACTATTTTGTTCCCGAAGGAAATTAAGTGTGCTTCCATAGGTTTTAACAACTAACTACTTTGCATGTACAAGATTCTCCGATAAAATTTGATGTCACGACCCGAAATTCCCGCCTTCGGATCGTAATGGCGCCTAACATTTTACTTGCTAGGCAAGCCAATGTTAGAATAATATTATCTATTTTTAAAATAATTTTTAAATCTATCAATAATCAAAGAACAAATGCAGAAGTAAAGTCTAAAATATAATGAATAATCTATAAAAACGACGGTGTCTAAATACCATCCCAGAATTAGTGTCACAAGTGCACGAGCTTGTAGAATAATACAAATAAAGGTCTGAATAAAATAAAGCTGTCTGGAATAAACACACAGCTAAAGTAAAATAGACGGGGGCTTCAGAACTGCGGACGCCATGCAGTTATACCTCAAGTCTCCTCCGAGTAGCTGAAATCCGAGCAAGTTTATGACACGCCGCTGGGACCAACTCTGAAATCTGCACAAGAAGTGCAGAGTATAGTTTCAGTACAACCGACCCCATGTACTGGTAAGTGCTGAGCCTAACCTCGACGAAGTAGTGACGAGGCTAAGGCGGGTCACTTACATTACTTGTACGCAATATTAGTAACAACAACACTAATAGAAATAAATCAGGTAACTCATTTATAATAATTGAAGCCAACTCAGCAGTCATAACCAATTATCATTTCCATCAATTCTGTTGCAGCGTGCAACCCGCTCTCACAATATATTCACATTCAATTCTATTGTAGCGTGCAAACCGCTCTCACAATATATTCCTTTTAATCAAGTCTGTTGCGGCGTGTAACCCGATATATATATATATATATATATATATGTGTGTGTGTATGTAGACTTTTAAATAAGTCTGTTGCGGCGTACAACCCGATCCTCCAATATGGACTTTTAATAAGTCTGTTGCGGCGTACAACCCGATCCTCCAATATATTCATTATAATCAATCATGTTGCGGCGTGCAACCCGCTCCTCCAACATATTTATTTACCAATTCTCATAGAAGTATTTTTCCAATAAATGCAATAATTAATATAAAATTATAAGAAAACAAGCATACAATAATTATGATTTAATTGCGAAACAACAAAGGCAAATAGAAAATTATTATAGAAATCAGAGAGAAAATATGCAGTTTAATATTTAATATGCTAAATGTCAAATAACAATTAAGGCACATAATTCAAATAGCATGTAACAATTAATGCAGGAATTCAAGAATTAATATTTGACAAAGAATAGGAGAGAAANAACAATTAAGGCACATAATTCAAATAGCATGTAACAATTAATGCAGGAATTCAAGAATTAATATTTGACAAAGAATAGGAAAGAAACAACTATTATAATAATTAATTCATGATTTAAAACAATTTATGATTTTTCAAGTAAGCATGCAAAAAATTAATTTGACGACGTATAAACACTCGTCACCTCGCCTATATGTTGTTCTCATGCAATTCACATAATAATTAATTTAAGGGTTCTAGTCCCTCAAGTCAAGGTTAACCACGACACTTACCTCGCTTTGCAAATATTAATCAATTATTCAACCATAGCTTTTCCTTTTAAATTTGTCTCTGAAAGTTTCAAATCTATTCACAAACAATTCGATATTATTATATGAATTTACAAATTTTCCGGATAAAAATCTAAAATTTATTTAAATATTCGACAATGGGACCCACGTCTCAAATCGTGAAAAAACTCACGAAATCTAAACACTCGTTCCGATACGAGTTGAACCATACAAAAATTGTCCAATTCCGATATCAAATGGACCTTCAAATCTAAATTTCTCGTTTTTGGAAGATTTTAGAAAAATATGATTTTTCTTTCATAAATTCACACATTCATGATATAAACGAGTATGGAATCATGAAATATAATCAATATAGGATAAGGAACACTTACCCCAATGTTTTCCGTGAAAATCGCCTCAAATATTCGCCTTAACCGAGCTCAAAATAACCAAAATGAGTAAAAATATCGGACTCTTCGATATATACACTGCACAGGCATTTCCGCACCTACGGTGCCTGGGCTTGCACATGCAAGCTTGCATCTGCAAGAAAAATCTCACATCTGCGAAATGGGGCTACCAGGCGAGGCCTCGCACCTGTGGAGGAAAAATACGCACCTGCGCTGCCTTCGCTTCTGCGATCATTTGGTCCGCTTCTACGGACGCGCGGGTGCGTGCAGGTTTCCGCACCTGTGGACTATTTCCCAGCCACACCCGGGCACATCTGCTATCGAAAGCTCACTATGCGAGCTCGCACCTACGAGAAAAATCCGCAAGTGCGATTACAGCAGAAGGAAAAATACATATTTTGCTTAAGTCTAGTTCTTGATCCGATTTCAATCTGTATCACTCTCGGGGTACTCGGGACCCCTTATGAATATACCAACAAGTCCAATAATATAATACGGACTTACTCGGTGTCTCGTATCATGCCAAACAACACTGAAATTATAATTCACAACCCGATTCAAACTTTGAGTTTTAAACTTTTAATTTGCAAATCTCGTGTCAAAACATATTAAATGAATCCGTAATGACTTCAAATTTGGAACACAAGTCATAAATGACATAACGGAGCTGTTTAAATTTCCAGAATTGGATTCCGGCTCCGATATCAAAAAGTCAATCCCGTGGTCAAACTTGGAAATCTTTAGCCTTTAAATTGCTAGTTCCATTAAATGGTCATAACTTGAGCTAGGGACCTCTAAATTAAATTGCGGGCATACGTCCAAGTCCCAAATCACGATACGGAGCTACCAGAATTGTCAAAATACTGATCTGGGTCCGTTTGTTAAAGATATTGACCAAAGTCAACTCAATTGAGTTTTAAAGCTTTATTTCATATTTTAATTCATTTTTCACATGAAAACTTTCCGAAAAATTGTACGGACTGCGTATGCAAGTCGAGGAATGAAAAATTATACTTTTTGAAGTCTTAGAACACAGAATTATTTAATAAATTTAAAGATAATATTTTGGGTCATCACATTCTCCACCTCTAAAACAAATGTTCGTCCTCGAACGGAGTTAGAAAAAGTACCTGAACTGGAGAAAAGGTATGGATATTTACTCCGCATGTCCGACTCTGACTCCCAGGTAGATGCCTCTACCGGCTGACCTCTCCATTGCACCCGAACTGAAGGATAACTCTTAGACCTCAACTGTCGGACCTGTCGGGCTATAATAGCCACCGGCTCCTCCTCATAAGTCAAATCTTTGTCCAATGGGACTGAGCTGAAATCTAACACATGGGACGGATCACCATGGTATTTTCGGAGCATAGACACATGGAACACCGGATGAACCGCTGATAAACTATGTGGTAATGCAAGCTTTAGGCTACTTCAACCACCCTTTCAAGTATTTCAAAGGGTCCGATATACCTAGGGCTCAACTTGCCCTTCTTTCCGAACCTCATTACACCTTTTATAGGTGAACCCCGGAGCAATATTGTTTCTCCAACCATGAATGCAATATCACGAACTTTACGGTCGGCATAACTCTTTTGCCTAGACTAAGCTGCGTGAAGTCGATCCTGAATAATCTTGACCTTATCCAAGGCATCCTGTACCAAATCGGTACCCAACAACCGAGCCTTTTCCG